>BJKM01000037.1:0-292906 GCA_015082035.1 Chaenogobius annularis
CGATTTACCCAAATGACCAATCAGGGATAAGTAAAGTTGTATTGATTTTAAAGTGAGGTATGACAGGTTTTTAGCATGTTCTAATTTTAACTTTATTTGTTGTATTTATACCTGTTGTACATATAAATTATAGTTTTACACCAATCGAGCAGGTATTTGTGGAGATAAGTAGAAAAATCTGTAGAAAATGACAGGAAGTGACATCACGCTAGGGACACTCATTCCTGTCAAAGTTTATGGATAATTTACATAAAATAAACAACTTTTTTGACATTCTAAACTTTACTTCAGCAAAATAAATCCACTCTCATATATTTTTATTTGTCAAATAAAAGTTAGGATAACGTTTTTGTTGGTGTAATTTCCTAGTGTGATGTCATCAAGTACAAACAGGAAGTGAAATTATAAACCAAAAAAATGAGCTAGTCTGAGATAAAAATTTTATATTTTTGGCAACATTTTTAATATATTTTTCTTGACAGCATTTTAAACCAGTGAGTCGTCCAACCTGTCACGGGGACTTTAATGGTTTTTTAATTTTTTTTAAATTTGTCGTCCGTTAGGGAAAAGGTCTAATTTTGAGATTTCCTTCCGCCACAGCCTCTTTCTCATCGTTACCCTTCTCATCTCAGTTTCAGAAACAAGGCAAGGACGCGGAGAGGGTCAAGCAGAGGCTGGCCGAGATCGCCAATTATGTCGACAAGGTAACGACGGAATCAGCCAATCGGAAGAGAGAGAGAGAGAGCGCGCGACCGAGCTGCGACAACGCGGTTAATCACGGGTCACACCGAGTCCTGTCGAACTTAGCCTTCTCTGATTGGATTATGAATTCTTTATTAGTGCTGTAACATGCCAGAATACAGTTTAGAAAGAGTCCAACTAAAAGGAAGAGGTGGGGTTTATTTATTCATGTGAAGGGGCTGTGATGAAAGTTTGAAGATTGGTTCAAAGTCCTTGTCACCTTTTTAAAGAAGATTTTCTGTCTCATCTGCGCCCGGAGTGCAGTGGAAGACTTGTTATAGAAAAATAGCGTCACGGTCTTGGGCCTTGAGTAAGAAAATAATTGGATTTTACCTGGACTGGTTCAAGTAATGATTCCGCGGATAACTTTCCCACCATATAATATCACTTTTCATCTTACTTTTAAGCGCATTGAACGGGAAGTAAAGCCGCATCGATCGCTGCGACGCCCGTTATATTTTTCTGTACGATAATTGGCTCTACTTTACTTTAGTGAATATTGTTTTCTTCTTTCAGACAGAAATGTATTTAAAGAGTTTGTCAAGATAATGCTTTTCTGATCAGTGCTTCATTTAGTTGGGTGCATATTTAATCATAGTTTCACATCAGTTTTTGATGACGAGCTTTGGCCCTTGTTTACAGTTTGGTTGCTAGTTAACAACACGTCCAACCAGGAAGTCATTATGAACTTCACTGGAAATGTCCAACTGGAGGAAAACGATGTAAGATTAGCACGAAGCAGATGGATAATCACTGTTTTTTTTAAAAAAAGTGCTGTTTTTGTCTTAAAGCTCACACTAAACTGCACTCAAAGTAATATTAAAATACAAAAACAATTGGCTTGGCATTTTATGTACTTTTATCGAGTTGTCTACTTTATATTTAAAGGAATTTTACGTAATACCCTAAGACAAAAACACTTCCTTTTATATGCTCAGCTTTCCTCCGGTGACATATTTGCATCGTAGATAAAGGACTTAACCTGCTGCTTGGAATTATCCATCTGTA
Source organism: Chaenogobius annularis (assembly GCA_015082035.1). NCBI lineage: Eukaryota > Metazoa > Chordata > Actinopteri > Gobiiformes > Gobiidae > Chaenogobius > Chaenogobius annularis. The sequence goes on from BJKM01000037.1 coordinate 1,750, forward strand.
ACTCGCTTTCCGCTGTTCGATTTTTTAATTTAGATTCATTTTAGCAAGACTCTGCTAATACGCAAAAGAGAGTGACACTTTTAAGACAACTGGAACCAGCCGGATGCCGGTCCTGCAGTAATAAATAGAAAATCACCTTTGCACGCTTTTAAACGCCATTTGTGATGTCATGTTTAATCCCTACATGGAATCAACCTTTTGTCATTCATTGTAAAGTGAATAAAAAAATATACAACATGGGTTTTACTAATATGTAGTAATTGTGAACTGTACCTTTTTGCTTGTTGTTTTGGTCTTGTAATGTTTTTAAATCTCTTCCTTTCTCTGTGTTTTTCTGCAGTTCTACCGAGCTCTGAACATCCGCGTGGCTCTGGTCGGGCTGGAGGTGTGGAACGACATGGATAAGTGTCCCATCACGCAGGACCCATTCACGACGCTGCACGAGTTTTTAGACTGGAGGAAAGTCAAACTACTGCCAGTGAAACCGCACGACAACGCGCAGCTCATCAGGTACGGCTAAGCCTGTCACAGCTACTATATCGGCTTAAAAAAGTGATATATTTTGGGGCTCAATGGTACTTTATTGTGCATGTCCTTCGCAATACTAGGAAGATTTTTGTTATTTTTTTGTTAAAGATTTGAGCCTGTAGATGGTTGAATAATAATAATAATAATAATAATAATAATAATAATAATAATAATAATAATAATAATAATAATAATAATACATTAATAGTAATAATACATTAATAATACATAAAAAATACATAAATAATTAATTTTTTAAAAAAAATTAAATTAAGAAAAGAAAAAGAAATTTTTTTTTAAATTAAAACATAAAATAGATCAAATAAAATAAATAATTGCTTTATTCAATTGTAGCAAGTCCTGCCTTTTAACAATATTGTACATTTAAAAATGGTTACTAGATTTATCCTGCTTCATGGTTGTGTCAGCGGCATAAAGTAGTTTCAATATCATCGCGCTTCATTAGTCATCGTGACAGGCCAAGGTACAAATGTTAAGATCAAATAGCTCATATACTAATTATATAACTTTAATATACACTTTATCCCTGTGTCCCTACAGTGGCGTATACTTCCAGGGCACCACCATCGGTATGGCCCCCATTATGAGCATGTGCACGGCCGAGCAGTCTGGAGGCATCGTCATGGTGAGTTTAGAAACTGATGTGTTTTGGACGCTTGCAAATTGAGGATTTTTATACTTACTTACTCTATATAAGTTGTTTATGATGATATTTATGGTCTGGTTCTCAAGCCGATTCGCTGTGTGCTTTTGGTTGCTCAGTTTCATTTAGTTGAGTAAATTTTTAAAGAACAGTAATATTCAATTTGCAGTAAAAGTTTGATTTACTCTTCCCACTGTGAGTAAGTCCTCGAATTCATATATGATTTTTTTTGTAGTCATGTCTTGTGTCTGTCCTTTGGAAATATAACATTTTGTCAGACATTTGATCAGTCATTATTTTAATTATATTTAATTACAAATAATTTTTTTATTATTTTTAATGTTCATTTTTTTTAAATTATTTTTATATTTTTATTTATTTTTTTATATTTTTTTATTTTTTTATACATATAATAATTATTATTATAAAAATATTTTTTGTTTAATAGTAAATATTTTATTTATATTTTAGTTAGTTTAATATTTATTTATTTTGTATTTAATATTTATATTATTTTATTGATATTGATCTATAAAATTTGTATTTTTATTTTAATTTTATTATTTTTTCTCAAATATATGAAAGTGATCATTCATATTATACATGATTTTTAATAGCAAAATAAACTATCATATTATATTTATTCGTGTGGGAGGTGATCTTTTATATCTCTCTGTTGTGATAGTAGTAATTTCATAACTTTTTTACTTTGCTATATTGAATTATTATACTTTGTTCTTTTTATCTTTAATAATTAATTTATTTTATTCTCATTTTATCTTTAATTTAATTTTTTTATTTATATTTTTGGAGAGTCTAATAATATTATTTATTTTATTTATTGTTTACTCTTATTTCATAGACCTCATTAGTGTATTACGAGTTCTTAGGATGATTACTATATAATCTCTATATTTATTTTAATTTTATTCTATATTTATAATATATTTACATTACGCAATTCTACGATTTATATGTTTTTATATTTATATTATATAGGCATGTGTCACTTGTGGGATAACATATAAGCGTTATTTTCACTCTTATTCGTCTTTTGTAATCTTTACGTTGAGCTTCACAATTATTTCGGTCACTGACTTTTCCTTTACTTGAAGTCCTGATTAAAAAACATTGAGTAACATTTAAGTCGTGTCTGTGCTACTCTTTTATATTCGGTTTATATGTCATGTAGCTACGCCTCGTGACCACATAACAGTCTTTACCTCTTCTGTCCTGGTCCTCTACTGTTTTGGGCCTGTTTCTTACTCTGTTTTTAAACCCGTTATGTACACTCTCCCTGATTCGTTTTATTAACATGCCTTGCCTCTCAGATGCTAAAGCAATCAGTGTGTTTCAGCTGCACGCTATTAGGCCGTATGGCGGGTTATCTCACTTTCTTTACAGAGTACCATATTGGACGTCATTAGGAACACGTCCGTCTCTTCTGGTCCTGTCCATCTGTTGATTTGTTTATATATTTTTCGTAGGGAGCTAAACCAGCTATTCCTCTCCCAAACGTGTCTTGAGACAACTTTAAAACCTAGAACTTCAATTGATGTCTAGTTTAATTTTACCTTCTTGGGTTGGTATACACACTTTAAATTGGTGCTGCACTGAATCTATAAAGATGAATTTTCAAACGTGATTGATTAAAGTGGTTATTATTCTATATTCCTTTGTTTCCTATTTTAGTTCTGATACTAACTTTAAGCTTTATACACAAATATTGGCTGATTTGCTAACTATGTCATTTTCTTCACCAGTGGTTATGTGACTAATTAAAGTCTACCTTAACCTTAACCTTACTTGAATTGTTAAAATGTTTTATTCTTTTTCTGTCACATAGATCTTAGTCTGCATTTTGCATACATGTAGGGTTAATCTTTTGTTCCTTAAAGCGTCATATTAAGTGACTTCTTAACACAGTTTAATTGATTCTCTTTGTATAATGGTTTTTAACAATTCAGAGTGCAGGTTCGATTTTTTCTATAACTTTTTTACTGTGTATTATCTTATGGGGGGTGTAGAATATCAAAAATTGACTCAATAAGTAAAAATATAAGTTGCCAAGTAAGCTTCAAACTTTCTTTCTAGGAAGGTTTGTTTAAAAAACACACGTACTAAAAGAATTAAAAGTCGATTCGATAGATTTTATAATGTATGTATATTCATCGCCTCCACACGCGCATCGACGTCCACTCTGACATATCGCATGGTGAGAAGAAGATAAGTGAATTTTTATACTGAATTTTGCTTGATGCAAAGGATGATTGTTTGCTCAGACACAAAGGTAGAACCTTGTCTGAATCGGTTTTGTTAATATTAGAACCGTTTTTGGGGTTCATGTTTGATTATGACTATCTCGCTTCGCGCTCCTGTATACAGGCTTAGGTACATGTAGTTTCTAGTGGATCTGTTTCTACGGTTCGAATTTAGGAATACAAGGTTAGCAGTCGAACGTGTCCAAGGTCAGATCATGTTGGAGAGGCGATTTCATTGAAGATGTCATGTTTTCTACGGTATTTCGATTTTGTTTTGATGGACAGAGCAGGCATGATGGCAAAGACACCTGCGCCGGACAAGGCCGTTGATATAGTTACAAACGGCTACGCTCGTGCCTAATTATTACATAATATGCACACACATATTTAGGTTTTCATCACGTTTGTTCAAGGAGCAAGGAAGTGTTCGTACGCAACTCTTCCCAAAGAGATTCCCAAATGTAGATTCGTCGAAACTGGGTTATCTGTGCATGACTTTGCCGCGGGAGAGCATCAGCTCAACATCTCTTAACTCTGCAATGAACAACCTAGAACCTCTCAACTCAAGCGCACATCACGTCACTCAGTTCTTCTACTTTAGATCACTTAGTTTTACTGTCAGTCCATATTCTAGTTCCTAATTTTTCCAATTCCCAGAGATATTGAGTTGGTTCCCCCTTCCCTCCATATAAGCTTTCCCACTTCCCACCACCTTTCTTTACATATTTCTTGGACAAAAGTTATATGACAGAAAGGAGGTATTAGATTGTTTGATACCATATTTGCTTAAGTTAAGCCGCCATATTTTTTAATAGGCTATTGAATCCATTCCAAACTCACAATAATCTTCGGGCTCGTACTATGCTATAAACAAACGACTTCGGGGCTTTGCATCCACTTTATAGTGAGTGGATGTGGATGTACTAATTTGGAAAGATGTTAGCTGCGAGAGGTACGTATGTGTTGTCGTAAGAGGTCCATCAGCTCTCGGCAGTGTCGGTACAGTTGCTTGTACCAGATATGGTTTTGGAACTAGCCCCCGGTTTAAAAAAGTGTCGACGTCTTCGTTTTTGCGTGTATTAGCGCAGTCTTTGCCCGTAAAATGATCGTAAATTTAAAATCAAGGAAGCGATGCTTAAACAGATGGATAATCCAAGAGCAGGTTAGTCCTTATCTACGATGCAATATGTCACCGAGAAAGCTGAGCATATAAAAGAGTTTTTTCTTAGTTATTACGTAAAATTCCTAAATTAAAGTAACAACTCGATAAAAGTACATAAAATGCCAAGCCAATTGTTTTTGTATTTTAATATTACTTGAGTGCAGTTTAGTGTGAGCTTTAAGACAAAAACAGCACTTTTTTAAAAAAAAACAGTGATTATCCATCTGCTTCGTGCTAATCTTACATCGTTTTCCTCCAGTTGGACATTTCCAGTGAAGTTCATAATGACTTCCTGGTTGGATGTTGTTAACTAGCAACCAAACTGTAAACAAGGGCCAAAGCTCGTCATCAAAAACTGATGTGAAACTATGATTAAATATGCACCCAACTAAATGAAGCACTGATCAGAAAAGCATATCTTGACAAACTCTTTAAATACATTCTGTCTGAAAGAAGAAAACAATATTCACTAAAGTAAAGTAGAGCCAATTATCGTACAGAAAAATATAACGGCGTCGCAGATCGATGCGGGCTTTTACTCCCGTTCAATGCGCTTAAAAGTAAGATGAAAGTGATATTATATGGTGGGAAAGTTATCCGCGGAATCATTACTTGAACCAGTCCAGGTAAAATCCAATTATTTTCTTACTCAAGCCCAAGACCGTGACGCTATTTTTCTATAACAAGTCTTCCACTGCACTCCGGCGCAGATAGACAGAAAATCTTCTTTAAAAAGGTGACAAGGACTTTGAACCAATCTTCAAAACTTTCATCACAGCCCCTTCACATGAATAAATAAACCCACCTCTTCCTTTAGTTGGACTCTTTCTAAACTGTATTCTGGCATGTTAGCACTAATAAAGAATTCATAATCCAATCAGAGAAGCTAAGTTCGACAGGACTCGGTGTGACCCGTGATTAACCGCGTTGTCGCAGCTCGGTCGCGCGCTCTCTCTCTCTCTCTTCCGATTGGCTGATTCCGTCGTTACCTTGTCGACATAATTGGCGATCTCGGCCAGCCTCTGCTTGACCTCTCCGCGTCCTTGCCTTGTTTCTGAAACTGAGATGAGAAGGGTAACGATGAGAAAGAGGCTGTGGCGGAAGGAAATCTCAAAATTAGACCTTTTCCCTAACGGACGACAAATTTAAAAAAATTAAAAAACCATTAAAGTCCCCGTGACAGGTTGGACGACTCACTGGTTTTAAAATGCTGTCAAGAAAATATATTAAAAATGTTGCCAAAAATATAAAATTTTTATCTCAGACTAGCTCATTTTTTTGGTTTATAATTTCACTTCCTGTTTGTACTTGATGACATCACACTAGGAAATTACACCAACAAAAACGTTATCCTAACTTTTATTTGACAAATAAAAATATATTGAGAGTGGATTTATTTTGCTGAAGTAAAAGTTTAGAATGTCAAAAAGTTGTTTATTTTATGTAAATTATCCATAAACTTTGACTGGAATGAGTGTCCCTAGCGTGATGTCACTTCCTGTCATTTTCTACAGATTTTTCTACTTATCTCCACAAATACCTGCTCGATTTGGTGTAAAACTATAATTTATATGTACAACAGGTATAAATACAACAAATAAAGTTAAAATTAGAACATGCTAAAAAACCTGTCATACCTCACTTTAAAATCAATACAACTTTACTTATCCCTGATTGGTCATTTGGGTAAATCGTGTCAGCGCAGTGTTTGAGGAGAGTAACAGCCCTCAGAAGTATCAGTGTGTCCATGTTGGGAATTAGAAATGTGTTGTACATCTCACCAACGTGTACATTTACGCAAATTATTCAAGTTTCAAACAACGACCGACTCAAAATGGGCCTCTGGTGAAAGAGTCTGTCGATTTAAAATAACAATGAAAAGACAAAACTTTTGCACTGAATTCAAAAATGGACAAACACTGGGCTTTTTTTTTGTTTTTTGTGCCAGACTACTTATTGTTTTTGGTTTTGGTTTTTTACTACTCTCTGTGTCTTGTTCTGTTTGTTTTTTATTTTGTTTGTGCTCTGTACTACATAAAAATCTATAAAAAGAACATTTTAATAATATTACCATCAAACTATTAGTCTTAAACACAAGACTTTTAAATAAAATAAATAAATAAAATAAATAAATAAATAAATAAATAAAAAAAATAAATAAAATAAAATAAAATAAAATAAATAAATAAAATAAAATAAATAAATAAAAATAAAATAAAATAAATAAAATAAATAAAATAAATAAAAAAATAAAATAAATAAAATAAATAAAATAAATAAAATAAATAAAATAAAATAAAATAAAATAAATACAATAAAATACAATAAATACAATAAATAAAATAAATACAATAAATAAAATAAATAAAATAAAAATACATTTAAATAAAAATACATTTAAATAAAAATACATTTAAATAAAAATACATTTAAATAAAAATACATTTAAATAAACAGAAATGAATAATAATAATAAAAATAATAATCTATGTTCCACTTGGTAATCACTACAGTAGCCACAGCTGCCCTTTCTCCATATTCCTTTTCAGAGCCAAAACATAAACATATCAATGGACTGCAGTATTCATTGTCTCCAAGAAAACTGGTACAACTTTTCTTCTTTTTTAACTTTTCATACCCAGTTTTATGCCAGTTTCATGAGGCAGAACTAAAGAAAGTTAACTCCAAGAACACATACACAAAGGAATAGCTTTATTTATTGATAATCATGTTACTAATTTAGACATTTATTGGCAAACACACGGCTCTATAGAGTCCTCAAAATGCCAATACACCTCTGGAACCCAAGATATGGTCCATATTTCAAGAGAGAAGAGCCGTGCAGAAGATGTTTTATAGTCAGCACATATCAGTGTCTTTAGGCGCTGGTATGTTCAAACGTTCAAAGGCTTTTCAGGGGCGTATGGGGCGGTAGAGATAACCCCAGAAGGATGTTCCCTTTGAGGACGGCTTAAAGGGGGGACTGACCCTCTCTTTACGTTCCCCCCCGTTTGAGATCTCAGGCCTGGGAACGTCAGATAGAAGAGACATCAAAAGCCGGTTTAGTTCGTATACAATTCTACTGCTTTTTAACAGCGAGCATGAGAAATGAGAGCAAATTATGCAAATGATTAAGTCGGCCGGCGTTTAATGGACATCAAATGCAAATAAATTACCATTTGCAGTTGGTATTTGACAGTTATCCAAACCAACCAAACATGGATCTTTGGAGGCGATCGCTTGTAGTCGTTTGGTCTTCCATTACATCGCTCACAGACTGTATTTTTCAGCAAATTAGTTTGTTATAAAACAGTGGTTCAGGGGGTAGATTGGGTGTGAAAGGTCGAATTGAAAAAAACAGATTAATGAGCACTAATCAGCTGCCAAGAAACTAAAACAAACACAACTTTATAGAGCGTGGAAAGGCTTTCAAACTCAACATACAGGAACGTTTTTTGTTTTTATTTTGAAGGCGCAACAGTCGCCACCTGCTATGTATGTTGCGTTATTATTATTATATTTATTATTAACGCGGATCGAATACACTACATTGCTCTGTCTGTCATCTCTGACAAGATGCCGACACAAAAACAGAGCAATGTAGTGTATTCTATCCAATGCAGTGAAGAAAGTTGTAAAGAGCGCCACATAGGGGAGACTAAACAGCCACTTCACAAGAGGTTTTATCAGCACAGAAGACACGCGAGTTCAGGACCCCAGAGCGCTGTGCATCTTCATCTCAAAGCCACAAACCACTCTATTGAAGACAGTGAGGTGGAGATTCTGAGCAGGGAAAAAGATGGTTTGAAAGAGGAGTTAAGGAGGAAATCTTTGTTAAAAAAGAGAATCCTTCATTAAATCGGAATGGAGGTTTAAGATTCAAACCTTCCCGTTGTTTATAATGGTCTGCTGAAACCCTGGAGACGCCCTGGGCATTCGGATGCTAAATAGGCACTCAAGGTGAGGCAGGGAACAATAGAACAATAGGCCCATCCCAGTTTTCAATGGGCCATTAGCAGGAGGTCCCGCCCTGTGGGCAGGGCTCTCACGGAGTAGGATATAAACAAGAGTTCTAGAGTGACCCTTAGGTTACGTTTTGTTTTTTTTTGTTTATTTTTTCAGACTTGTTTCTCTGATTGAGAATGACTCTTGGATGAGAGTTGAAACGTTTTGTTTTTTCTAAAACAGAGTCCAGATGACTACAACTGAATCTTTTTCTACAATAGAAATGAAATAAAATACTTAGAGATACCTAAAAAACATTTACTTTGTTGCTTTCCGCCCCTGACAACCAACATCACAAGTTACAGTAAACAACAACATTCACATCAGTTCCAGCGCCATTTATTGCATCAAATTCTTGATCGTTAAACAGAAGACGGACGTGTTTTTTGGATTTACCTCCCTGTTGTCGGCGACGATGATGAGCTCCACGTACTTGGTGGTGGTCTGCGCGTGACGCTTGTTCTGAGGAGACAGACAGGATCCGAGCGTGATGAAGGTGAAAAGTAAAAGAGACTGTAGAGAACACACTCCGCTGGGAAAAACGGCAGGCTGCTGTGAGAGGCAGAAATCAGTGCAAAAACAATCAAGTAAAGTTTTTAGAAAATAAGAAGAAATTGTACTTTTCAGAGAAGCTCATTCCTGCTTGAGCAATATTTAGTTTGAAGTAACAAAAAGTTTTTAAAAATAAAGGAAAGTCAACTATTAGATCTAAATACGAATGGTTTTATGTTTTTCTAATTGAATTTCCAGCGTAGAAATGCCACTTAATTAGATTTTCTGTGAAGAACTATTTTCCTATTTTCTAGCCTGAAATGTGTGTAAAACTACAATTAGTATGAAATATAGCTGATAAAATTGTGGTGTTCAAACAATTGATGTCAAATTCAATAGTAAATGTGTTTAAACCAGGCTCTGAGTGGTCTTCTTTTGTCAAAACCACCTCAATAACTCATATTTTGTGATAGTCAGAGGTTAATCCCAGTTTCTCCATTGAAGTCACATCATGTTCCACTCTGGACTTAAGAATGTTTTTATGTACAAAGTTTTAAAGGGCCTATAGTCACATCAAATTATTATTATTATTATTATTATTATTATTATTATTATTATTATTATTATTATACTTTCCCTTCAGATATGATTTATTTTTGTGTCTAATCTTTGGAAATACCGGCCTATTTGCATTATTTAATGTGTTATCTGTCTGTAGCGGTTTCTTTGAATACTCTTGATTAATTATGTTATTATTATTATTATTATTATTATTATTATTATTATTATTATTATTATTATTATTATTATTATTATTATTATTATTACGTTTTACCTGGTACCTATCCACCTCTGGACAAGACAAGGGTTGGTCCAAGACAAGGTGCTGCTGTGGCCGATTACCAATTTTAGCCAATACTGATATTAAGATTTTAATGCCCACAAATGTAATTATTAACCTAAAAGTAAAATTCACAAATTAAGTTTTTCGGTTTGGTAAAAATAATTTTTAAAATGTATGTATTCTGGGATTTAAAGTAGTTTGAGTAACACTTTGAGGACCACATATTAATGCTTAGCTGAGACTTTTTGAATTAAATCATTTTATGTAACGTTTAATGATTTTAAAGCACTGGTATTATCTCATAGTGTATGTGTAAGTGTGCTTTTATGTATTTCTTTATTATATTGATTGTTTGATTGGCGTTTTTTTTGTTTCTTTGTTTTGTTTTTAACAGGGTACCCATGGAAAAGACCGTTTTTCTCATTGGGTTTTCCCTGTATAAATAAAATAAATAAATACAAATATTAAAATACATAATAAGTTCTTAGTTATGTTGAATTTTTTTGTATACATTTTCTTCCAATTAAAGTTGTGTTCATTTGCAGTATAAGAGATGCTTTTGTATAAACTATAATCTTTAGTGTTTTAGAAATACTAATTAACCATTAACATTCCAATTTCCACTTAGTTAACGACTAATATGTAAGTCTGATACCGTAATCTGTTGCCTTATTGTTCTTCTGGTTCCATTTTTACACATAATTTTGTTTAAAAAGACACATCTGATGCATGAGGGACAAACACAAGTAGTAAAACTATTGTAGTTTAGTCGAACTTGTCATATTTTTACTCTAAAACTGATATTCATTTAAAAAGAAAGTGCTTTTTCTCGACTAAACCTTTTGCTTATTTCTTCCATCTCACACAAAGAAAACAAACCACAGCACGGCACCGAAAAGTCTCAACCAATAGAAGCAACAACAACACAAAACTGACATTATTGTGAAAAATAACAATTGCTTTCGTTCTAAAAACGCAGAAAAACAGCTCCGGCATTGATTTGTGTTGCAGCCGTAACATCTTTTACGATCCACTTACAGTCAGTGCAAAAGTTCAGCAAAACAACGGAGAAATATACGGCGCAGTATAAACATCAACTCTGTCTTATTGCTTAGATTTAAAGAAGAAGCTGGCGTGAAAGTGTTATTTCAAAATATATCCGTGATGTCATTTCCAACTTGCACTCTGTGTTTTAGAGCATAAACTGAACCTGTGCGCGTGTTATCTTTGTGTGAATTGCTGTTTTTAGATGTTAACAAGGATTTTATGACAGTAACAGTGAAGTTTATGAAGAAATATTTCCTGTTGAATATACTGTGGAATATACTAAATATGTAAAATAATTAGTTTGAGTAAGTTTCATCAAATTACCCGTAGTGTTAGAGGTAATAGCAATGCCTTTAGTTATTCTCAAAGAACATTATTAGCATTATTACTCGCATTTGGGTGTTTATAATCTAAATTACTTTGTGCGCAGTAAGAGTTACTTTGTACAACGGCGGTACAATAACTCAAATCTTTATGAAGATTGAGATTTTGTCATGTCTAATTGTCATAGAGCAGGACTATTCAACTTCCCGAGGGCTAGATTTTTCAACAACAACATTTTGAGTCGCACAAAATATCCAAAATATATTCAATTGTGTGAGAAATAACATACAAAATGCTTTGCTTATATTGCTTTTTCAAAACTGCCCCAACCAGAACTGAACCAGAATTAAACTAGGACTAGACTAGTACCGGGCCAGGTCTGAACCAGGACTAGCCCAGAATCAAAACAGATCTAAACAGAATTATACAAGGACTAAACCGAGACCAAACCAGGTCTAAACTAGTGCTAACCCAGAATTAAACCAGTAAACAAGATTATTATTATTATTATTATTATTATTATTATTATTATTATTGTTAATATTGTTATTATTATTGTTGTTATTATTATTATTAGTAGTATTATTGTTGTTGTTGTTATTATTGTTCTTAGTATTATTATTATTATTGTTGTTATTATTGTTATTATTATTATTATTGTTGTTATTATTGTTATTATTATTAGTATTATTATTGGTATTATTATTATTATTATTATTATTATTATTATTATTATTGTTGTTGTTGTTGTTATTATTATATATTTGGAAGATGGGTCATGGGCCTGATTTGGCCCCCGGGTCCTTATGTTGAATAGCCCTGAGAGTCTATTTTTATTTTTTTTATTTGATTTTTTTTATTAAAAGTTGGTATTGTTGATGATCAGTAAATTTATATTGAAAACCATATTTGTTTTTTTATAATCCCTAATAAAATAGACCGATTACTCAATATGGACCTTTTAATACTTTATGATATTTAATACTCGCCGGACTTCCAGTACATGTATAAAGAATAAAAGGCATACTGCAAAACACGAGTGAAATACGAGTGAAATAGCAGAGGGCCGATCGTATAAACGGAGGCACTGAACCGGCACTGAACCGAGTCCGAACCAGGTCTAAACCACTTCCAGTCCTCCCCGCCGCGCTCCCTCTTTTACCCTCTTCTGGGCCATCTCTAACCACAGCCTTCTGTCAAACCTGAGCCTCTTTATCCACTCTGCTGGCTCTGCACCTCTTATCTGCTCCTCCAAAGATAAGCCCGGCCTGACCCATAAATGTGTCTGTGTCGTGTGTAAACCCTGGAGAGTGCTGCCGTTTGGAAGCCCCATGGCACAGAACTGCATTTTAATTGAGACATGAGTGAACAGAGCGAATCCATTTTGGTAAACACAACTCTGCTAATAAAATAAAATAAAATAGTATTACTGGTTGATTGTGATTTTAGACCAGTGCGGCGGGGAACACTTTAAACCCTTAAATATTTAGGTGTGGTCCTCCATAACGAACTACAGTCTTGGAGAAAAGTACTATTAATACTGACTATTTGAGCCACTCCCCTCAGGCAGGAGGCTACGGTCCATCCGGACCAGAACCACAAGAACCGGTTCTTTCCCTCTGCCGTTAATGATTATTCAAACCAATAACCATTCATCGTACTGCTCATTCTTTGCACGATTCTGAAAAACTATAAATTGTGTATTTATTCAGACCAAGTATATTTTATTTTATTTGTAAATTCACATTTTTATGCATGTATTTTTTTAAATATTTTGCTATTATTATTCATCAATGCCAAAGCAAGGACAGTGACAATAAACCCCTTTCTGATTCGGATTCAGATTAAGGCAAATATATATATCTTTATTATTGTATAAGTTTATTATTGTGTCCTTGAGCAAAACATATTTATTTATTAAAGGTGCAATATGTCACTTTTTGGAGGTTTTTTAAAGGTGCACTTTTGGAGGTTTTTTATGTCACTTTGCACTTGGAGTTTTTTAAAGGTGCACTATTCACTTTTCAGTTGGAGCTTCCACCACCTTAACCAGGCCAAGATGAATTCTTATGATTTATGACAAACTCTTGAGAATCCATCTTGTTAGGCTCAATTGTGACTGGGCCAGGACCACCGGTGGCGTCTCCGGACCAATCACAGCGGCAGCATTGATGTTTGGGGCAGACGCCAAAGGTTAAGGGCCCAAATGAACCAAAACAAACATGGAGGCACCGACAGACGCACTTTGGCTTATTTAACCGTAAATACAGTCTATTTTTTCTGCTTCTTTCGCTGCGGCTTCTCTCCAGAGTCATTCTTGTTCGACTCGATTCGGAGGGCTACACAAAATCAATCCGACCGCCACCGTGCTTCTCCCCTCGGAAACATCATTTATTTACCTGAAATATTCCATAGTATGACCTCAAACTTAACTTATGTCCATGGAGACGAGCAGATGATGCCAAACGGTGGAGAGGCTCAGCCCGCCTTCAAGTGAGTAAATGCAGGACCGATTTATACAAAGCCATACTGCGGAACCATTCCAGGCAAAGGGACGCGAACTGTGACAAGTGATGGGGACAAACGGGGGGACGGTCACTTCACCAGAAACGCCACACAAACGTTTCTTCTTTTCCTGTCCATAAAACTCCCACAACGGAGAGAAACGAGGTTGTAGATGGGCGAGAAGCTGCCCTCGAGTAAGATCATAACCGCATTACAACATTTGAAGCCGTTTTTATGCGAAGTAGTAGGCCGCGTACCTGCCCGTATGGATGAACATGCCATATTCTGCATCGCATGTATCGTCGTAGTCAAATATATATATACTGAAGGGCGAATGGGGAGAACAACCGCTCGAGATCTGATAAAACCAAGAAACAGCCGACTATATTTTACAGTCGGATTAAATTATATGGTTATAGTCATGCCGGGGGACTGTTTTCTATTCCGATCCTTTTCCTCATTGCCGTTTCATTGCATTGTTATTGTTAAGTCCTTTTTTATTTTTTATTTCTTTGTATTGAGACAGTGACGCCAGCACAATAACATAACAAAAAAAATAAAAATAAAAAAAGCCTCTCAAATTATATTGTTGGAAATATATATTGACTTGGAAAACACTGTCAACAGCCAGTAAAAAGAAAAATAACAAAAAAACATCTACATTTTGACGTTGAAAATGAATTGAGCAAAACAAAAATGGCTGAAATATGACAGACTTTATGACTTGTAGACGAATGATGAAACATCGGAAAACGTTGAAAAATCTGTAGAAAATGACAGGAAGTGACATCACAGCAGGGACACTCATTCTGGCCGCAACATTTTGACTCTCTAAATGGTAATTCAACAAAATGACACTTTTATATTGTAAAAAAAAAAAGTTTTAGTTTTTCTCTAGTGGTTGCTGGATAATTTCCTAGTGTGATGTCATCAATTACAAACAGGAAGTGAAATGATAAACCTAAAAAATGTGCTATTCTGGGATATTTTTTTAAAAATGATTTTTAGCAACATTTTAAATTTATTTAAATTTTCTTAACTGCATTTTAGTTCAACGAGTCGTCCGACCTGTAGGGGGCACTTTAAGTTTCTGATGGGCATAATTTCAGTCAGTATGTGTAATAACGACTCAACTTTATGTTCCCAAAGGATAATTCCGTTGCATGTGGTGGCATAATAATCATAATAAGCAAACATAAATAAGCACTTTTAAAAGGTAATAATAATAATAATAATAATAATAATAATAATAATAATAATAATAATAATAATAATAATAATAATAATAATAATAATAATAATAAAAAATAATAATAATAATAATAATAATAATAAATATACATTTTTGTAATTTATTTTTTCTTGCTTTAGTCCTGTTTAGTCATGTTTGTTTTATCACTTATTAAGTTTTCATTTTGGCGAAGCAATTAAAGCATTTACATTTAGACTTAATATAACTGAACTGTCAAATTATACCAAACTACTGAAATACCAGAAGTTTTAGGACTTTTCCCCTCGTATCATGTGTGCACAAACCCTGACCACTCGGTTTCTTCTCATCACCTTCTTCTCTTCATCTTAATCTCGCTTGTCAATGCTGAAGTATGTTCCTCCTCTGTGTGGTCACGACGTGCTGAGGCCACAGAGAGCGGTAACGTGCCCTAAAAGCTGTTTTATGTCTCCTGACCCCCCCCCCTTTAGTGGACCGGGGCCCATCCGCAGAGATAATGGAGACGGTTAACACGCGGCGCCTCCCACAAACCTTTATAGACACGGCTAATGGACGCCGCTAACAGTGAATAATGCAACACGTAGCGTCGCGCTCGGTCCACTTAGCCACATCTGCATTGATAATAACATATTTTGAAAAGCAGACAGAAGGTGGAATTCATGACACTGGCTGACGATATCGAGATAATTAACTTTACTAATCAGATCTTTGGAACTAAAAGGGTTAATATGTAAAGTCTCGATCCTACAAAGGTCATGAGTTATTGAGATACTTTAACATGATGTACAAGTTCATGAGTTTACATGTTGTGTTTTGGTTCTCAAGCAAGTCTTTTTATTTATTTATATTTTTTTATTTTATTTTTTTATTATCTATAAACTTTGGATAGAATGAGTGTCCTCGTGTGATGTCACTTCCTGTTATTTTCAACAGATTTTTCAGCTTTTTCTTCACAAATTGCTACTTGATTGTTGTAAAACTATAATTAAGAGGTATAAATACACCAAATGAAGTCAAAATTAGAAAAAACCCAACAAAAAACAGTCATACATTACATCATTAAGTACTTCCTAAGCCTGAATCATTCTTAATAAACTATTTGTTCTTTATCATCTTTTTCCATGCTTTATAGGCTAATTAAGGCTAATTAAGATGACGTTATTATGAAGAGTTATAAATGTACTAATGAAATGGAAGCTACAAACAGTATTCACATTAGCCGACTAAACAGGTATGAAAACATGTATATTCAGATACCTTTAGTTTCCCCTATTTTAATTTCTCACGTTGGACTCGCGCCTACCCTCGTGCTGAAGGCTCTGAAGACGTTGCCCCCGCCCCGGTCCGGACCCGTGTGGGTGGGACCGGAGGACGTGGTGGGGAACGGGGGGGAGAGCGGGGAGGAGCGGTTGAGGCCCTCGTGCCCGCAGGTGCCCGAGGGAAGCTGCAGGTGCTGGGCAGAGTAGACCCAGTGAGTCCCGTCGCCGCGGTCCGAGGACGGCTCCAGGACAAAGGCGCGGTCTCCGAGCGACAGGAAGCCTCTGCAAGACAAAGAAAGGATCAAAATAGAATGTGAAAGTAGCAGGAAACGAAATGGAATAAGACCAGTAAATAATAATTGCCTGTAAATAATATCACCACTTTGTATATGCTCATGGTGATACGTGATATTAAAGTGCCCCCTACAGGTCGGACGACTCATTGAACTAAAATGCAGCAAAGATAAATAAGTTTTGAATTTGGCAAAAAAATTATCACAGAAGAGCACATTTCTTTAGGCTTATAATTTCACTTCCTGTTTGTAATTGATGACATCACACAAGGAAATTACCCAGCAACCACTGGGCAAAAACCCAGTATTTTGATAAATACAAATATATAAGAGCGACTTTAATTTGTTGAATTCATGTTTCGAGAGTCAAAAAGTTGTTTCTTTGTGTAAATTCTGCATAAACCGGAACGAGTGCCCCTGGTGTGATGTCACTTCCTGTCATTTTCTACAGATTTTTCAATATTTCCTCCGCAAAATACCTGCTCGATCGGTGTGAAACTATCATTTATATGTACAACAGGTATAAACACACCGAATAAAGTCAAAATTAGACAATCGTAAAAAAACCTGTCATACGTTTAATTTATGCGAAAAGGAGAGGGGCATTATTTTTTATCAATTTAAAGGCGCATCATGTAACATTCTGGGTTCAGGCTCCACTACCTGCTTGTCCCCACGGCTATGTTATTGTTTTGCCTGGAATCAGATATATATAATTTTAATACCATACTGTCGGAATCAATCAATCAATCAACTTTTATTTATAGAGCTCTTGACAACACTTACAAAAGCATAAAACTATGTAAAAACAAACTGTAAAAACAAAATAAAGTGCTAAAAGCCAGTCTGAATAAATATGTTTTGAGTCTAGATTTAAAATATTTAAAAGTCTGTGATTCAGCCAGAGGTTAGGTCTTATTGAAAAAGCTGTGAAAAGTGTACAAACAAGCGTTACACAGTTTGGATGAAAAGCCTCCAATGAACCATCATCATTGGCCATCGTTTTTGAAAATGTCAGACTATTTTCCAATTCGCGCCCGGTGTTTCAGCGCTTCAACTCTGCACGATCCACCACAAGAAGAACATCTCTTCATGTGACGCGCCATGCCTTTCCTTTCTCTACTTGCGGACAACGAGCTTTCTCCGTGACGGCCACGACACGGCGATTATGCCTCTTGGCTGATTAAAAACGTGTTACAGTCAACGGTTTTAAAACTGAAGTAACGAAACACCTCAAGAGCGTCCAGAGTTGTATCCATGGGACTCTTTAGGTCCTGGCACTGCATCAATGTGTGCCTGCATCTATGTGTGGAGAGATGTAGCAGGCTTTATTGCATCTGTAAATGGTGCGCACTTTCTGTGTTGTGTCAAGTGTTTGTGGGTTGCCAGGAGACAGCGGGTATAAATTTGCCTCATTTTAGACGCATGACTATGAACTGAAGAATGAATTTCCTTCCTTTAATCCACAAGCTACGGCGCAACATGTTCTCGTAAAGGCCTCTTTATCCACAACAAACTTCATAAAAATCCTCCGCCGTGTTAGCTCTCTGGACTGGAAGCTAAATGCTACGTGTGGGAAACAGTCTCCTCCAGATAAGACCCTCATTCATCCTCAACATGTAACCAAAGAGTCAAAAAGCTGAAATAAAAACATTACATGGGATTTGTACATGTGCCACGGAACACATTTAAACATCTGATATGATTTATGTTTGATTTAGAGGATCCATTTCACACTCCTGAACGCAAAAGACACGTTCTCTCCTCGATGCGTTACCGCCGCCAACACAAATCAACACAAATCTCTCCCGCTGCAGTATTTCTCTGCAGGCTGAGTTAAACTTTGCAACAACCCGGCATACTTGCAGGAATAGCAAAATTGAAATAAGTAAATAATTAAAATCACAATCAGGAGAAGGGCTCTGATGAGTAGAGCGTTGTGTGAAAACATGTGGCGTTCAGACGAATGAGCGGAATCGTTTCAGCGTTTTTGAAGCATGTAAAGCTCTTAAGCTGGAGTAAACATGGAACAGAAATGGTCTTAACATTCTGAAAAATGAGATATTTCCTGGGGACTTCTATGGAGTTTTCAAGGCTCTTCTCCAGTCCGTAAATACCACAAAACAAGTTCGATTTCCTGAAACGATTTGACAAGTTTTTTAATTATGTATGGTCATTGTCTTTATTTTATTCTATTGTTGTTGTTGCTCTGTTGTTGTTTTTATTAATCTATGTTCTAATAAATAAAATATACACTTTTACATACCTATATATATATATATGTAATTTTGTATTGTAGTTTTCCATTTAAAATTGTATATTTTATAAACATGTCGGTGTAATCCCTCATTCGTCCAGGAGTGTTCCATTGTAGAAAAAGATTCAGTTGTAGTCATCTGGACTCTGTTTTAGAAAAATAAAACGTTTCGAACTCTCATCATTCTCAATCTGTGAAACAAGTCTGAGAACTCAGGTTTAAATCCTACTCTGTGAAAGCCCTGCCCACAGGGCGGGACCCCTGATAATGGCCCATTGAAACTTGACTGAGATGGGCCATCTACATCCTCAGGTCACAATAGAATACAACTGAATCTTTTACTACATTGTATATTTGAGTTTAATTTGGTCAAATAACACAATTGCACATGATTTTTAAACCTTAAAATTTTAGGTAACCTAAAATGGTTCAAGGATGGGCTTTGTGGCAATTAAAAGTCTATTTTTGTCTCCATGGAGAGCTTTGCCTTGAATGTTCCAAGGGATGGCATTAAACAAATGTATTTTGGCTCTGCTTTACGAGGTGCATTTCTTTAGCAGTACAAACACTTGTGATTGGTTAAATGTGAGCTTGTACTGTTGAACGTCACAGGCAATATCTCCCCGGCAGACCTCCCACCCAAAAAAGTGACATAGTGCACCTTTAAATTGTAGTTTGAGGGCAATAACAGTATTTCGTATTTTCAATAAAAGTACAAGTTCTACATTTTTGCACATTAGACTATTGTAACGGTTTAAAACCTGTCACCGTGATCAGACTAAATGCCTGTTTCTTCACCACGTTTTCTTTGTGTTGTTGTTTTTTTTTTTCCATCTGTTTATTTTTGCTAAACTTTACTTAAACTCCCAGCAGAATCTAATTTCACCACGTTAATCGATTTATTTTGTGCTTATCCAGTGTATATCCCATTACGAACTGCTTACAATGGAGTTATCGCCTGCCCTTGTGGCCGGGCTAATGTTTCAGGCCACACTTTGCAGAAACACGGGCAGGAAATTGGGCTTTAATGGGAAAAAAATTTGGGTGGTCAATAATTCACTTGTTTTCAATGACATTCTCGCGGGTTTGAAACTTCTGATACGACGGCTCCGCATTTTTTTCGGCATTTGAAAGTGTTTTTGCTATTTTCCCAATGTATGTATTCATTATTAGTATTAGTAGTATTCGTAGTATTCGTAGTATTCGTATTCGTAGTATTCGTAGTATTCGTAGTAGGATTGCACCGATATGGAAATGTTTACTCTATAACGTTGTGATTTGGGGCTTTTGACTTAGAATAAAGACTAAATAAGTTAAAACACCTGCTCTGTTAGAATTAAGTTGTTGGAATACTAGTAAAAAGCAGTAAGTAGAAGAGTAGTAGTAGTAGTAGTAGTAGTAGTAGTAGTAGTAGTGGTGGTAATACGCAGTTGTGGTTGATACACACTGCACGATATGTAAAAAATATAGATATATATTTCAAATGTTTCCCCACAGATATTCACAAAAAAAGACATATTGCGCTATATAGTTATAAAGTACAACACAGCACATCATTATTTTAAGTTCTGGACATCTTAATTGAGCTAAAACGATGTAATTAAAGAAATATTTCTGTGCGAACATTGTAGTGCAATCCTTAAACAGTGGATGTTTTTTTTTTTTTAAATGTGTGTCGAAATGGCAACTGAACCAGCTGTAAAAAGTGTGTAAAAAAAACAACAAGATAATGATGTAAGTGTATAATTTAGCGCAGTGGGCATGTATTGGGGAGAATAAAGATCGCTCAAACAGGCATGAATAACTCCGAACAAAAAAGAATAACAAAAATACAACGTGTGGAGGGTGAAATCGAAGGGAGGAGAAAAAAGAAAGAAAGGGGGAGAGAAGGGAAAACAGTCGCAATCGAATCAAAAATTGCAATTTGAATGGGCAAAATTAGCCGCAAGTACCGTCATTTCCTCCACGAACATCAAAATATCCTGTTTTATTCTGCATAAAAAAACTGCTAACCTTATAGTTCAGCTCTGTATAAACATGTTAAATGAAACTGATTCAGCAATTCCTTGGTTAGTTTGTCAGTTAATTGTACTATTTAATTTTGTTTTCTCTTTTTTTCAATTCTGCTGGACGCGTTTGAAATGTAAACTTCACACAGAAACTTTCCCAAATCGTGCAGTGAAAAGTGAATTTTGCCTAATATCTGTCCCGTCCCATATTGTGTCGTTTGTAAAGATCATTTGCAGTGTTTCCAGTGGGCCCGTAGATGAACAGAGACGCGTGGACTTACTTGACCCCGTCGCAGGTGCTGAGGGTCACGTCCGAATCGCGGCGCCCCTCCACTTCTCCGTGGTAGTAGCAGTTCATCTGAGGAAAACAGAAAACTCGATGGAATTTTCGGTTCGACATCAAATACACGGCAGATGCATCGGTCTAATGGAGAGAACATATGTTTAAGTTCAGCAGGAGTGATATATGAGCACATTACGGTCGCAACATGTTTTTATTTCATATATTATGCACAGGCGGGGCAGGTAATGGGATGAGACGCCGGCGCTCATGAGAACATTTTGGGATGATCCTCACCCGATTTTACAAGACTTTTTGCGTCTCATTCAGCCTTTTTCATGTCATTTGGTCATGTTTCTGAACATAGTGTGAATGTGACGCTGATTTGACGCTCTTTAGAATGTGAAAAAATAAAAACAGAACTAGAACATGTTAAAATGCTCCATGTGGCTCAGAAGAGAAGAGACTTTCAACCAGAACAAGTCTCTCCAGCCTAACCAAAGTACATCACGGACACGTTAGTGCCATATAAACCATCTCGGACTCTGAGAACCTCAGGGACCGGCCTCCTTCTGGTGCCAGAGTCAGGACTAAACATGGACCGGCCTCCTGCTGTTGCCAGAGGCAGGACTAAACCTGGACCGGCCTCCTGCTGGTGCCAGAGGCAGGACAAAACATGGACCGGCCTCCTGCTGGTGCCAGAGAGAGGACTAAACATGGACCGGCCTCCTGCTGGTGCCCAGAGTGGCAAGACTAAACATGGACCGGCCTCCTTCTGGTGCCAGAGTCAGGACTAAACATGGACCGACCTCCTGCAGGTGCCCAGAGTCAGGAACTAAACCATGGACGCGCCTCCTGCTGGTTGCCCAGCAGTCGAAGACTAAACATGGAACCGGCCTCCTTCTGTGCCAGTCAGGACTAAACATGGACGGCCCTCCCTGCTGAGTGCCAAAGGCAGACTAACATGGACGGCCTCCTGCTGGTGCCAAGCAGGACTAAACATGGACCGGCCTCCTGCTGGTGCCAGTCAGGACTAAACATGGACCGGCCTCCTGCTGTTGCCAGAAGTCAGATCAAACATGGACCCTCCTCGGTGCCAGAGTCAGGCTAAACATGGACCGCCTCCTGCTGGTGCCAGAGGTCACCGGCTCTGCTCTGTGTGCCCAGCAGTCAGGGATCCTAACATGGACCGGCCTCCTTGCTGGTGCCAGAGTCAGGACTAAACATTGGAACCGGCCTCCTGCTGGTGCCAGCAGTCAGGAGGACTAAACATGGACCGGCCTCCTTGTGGTGCCAGAGTCAGACTAAACATGGACCGGACCCCTCGGTGCCAGAGTCAGGATAAACATGGACCGGCCTCCTGCTGGTGCCCGTCAGACTTAAAGTCATGGACCGGCCCGCCTGCTTGGTGCAAAAGTCATGGACTAAACATTGGTATCGCCCCTCACACTGCTGGTGCCAAAAAAGTCAAGGACTAAACTGGACCGGCTCCTGTGTGTTGCCCAAGTCAGACTAAAATGACGGCCTCCTGTGTTCCCAAAGTCAGGAACAGTACTAAACATGGCACTATCACCTCCTGCAGGGCCAGAGTCAGGAACTAAAATGGACCGGCTCCTGCTGTGCCAGAGTTCAGGATAAACATGGACCGGCGCACTAACCATGCCATGTGCCCAGTCAGGACTAACATGGACCGGCCTCTGACTCAGTCTGGTGCCCCTACCCAGTCCAGGGACTAAACATGGGAAACATTCAAACTCCTGCAGGTGCCAGAGTAAACAGGACTTAAACATGGACCGGCCTCCTGCTTGGTGCCAGAGTCAGGAACTAAACATGGACCGGCCTCCTGCTGAGTGCCCAGTCGAGGACTAACAGGATCCCGGCCTCCTTGCTAGAGTTGCCCAGTCAGGACTAAACGATGGACCGGCCTCCTGTGGTATGCCCAGCAGGAATAAAAAACAATGGGAAATCAACCTACTGCAGGTGCGCAGAGTCAGGAACCTCTAAAACATGACCGGGCCTCCTGCTGGTGCCAGGTAGGAACTAAACATGGACCGGCCTCCTGCTGGTGCCCAGTCAGGACTAAAACATGGACCGGCCCTCCTTTGTTGCCCAGTCAGGACCACATTTTTTTGGACCGCCCTCCTGCTGTGTCCCGAGTCAGGACTAACATCATGGAACACGGCTGTCACCTGATGAAATACATGCATTCTCTATCGTGAGCAGGTTTGCCTCTCCACAGATCTGTCACTTACGGTTACGGTTACATGTTGTGACACAAACTGCATTTGCATGTGTCCAAGTTTAATGCCATCCTTTTTGGAACATTCCAGACGAGGCAAAACACTAAAAATAAAATCCGCCACCATTTAGTTAAGTAGTAGATGATGTAGTTGTACTGTTGTGAAACATGACCATAAGAACAGCTTCAGGTGAGCTCGGACCCTACTGCACTGAGGAGATTAAGGTAAAGTTTTCGCCCAAAGTCTGTCAGCGCCTCTTCTTGGGGGAGTTGAGCCCCACAGAGCAGCCCGTTCTGGAGGTCTGGACCTGAATATGCACTCCCTCAGCTCAAAGTCCATTACTCCAGAATAACTCCACTCAGCATCTGTTCTTTGTCACATTCAAAAACTCTAGAAAACACCACATCTTTCTTCTATCACACACCTTTCGGTGTAACAAAGTGGAAACAACCCATGACAGGCAAATCCCCAAATGCCACAAGAGTTTTGCTCGCCTGTTAACCTGAACATGTAGAGATTAAACGAAACAAGTGTGAACATGGCCAATACAGCCATAAGTGTTTGGATCCTTGATGACCGTATTGTGGGCATCTTTTTCTTCTTTAAATGAGCTTTTCATCCTGCCAAAACAGAGACACACAACCGAGTTCACTAAACTGGTGATTTGTGACTAGTTTGTACATCCAGACACACGAGTGCATTTGTTTTCTTCGTGGTTACTACAATGTATAATAACGTTACATTGTCGGTCACAGGAATTTGATCTTTTTTTTTGGGCGCAAACAACCATATTAAGATGTTCTTGTATTAAGTCAGTTAGTAATGCAGTTGTGTGTATGTTTTTTAGAACAGTTGCGCACACAACTCGGGGGGGCAGGTAATGGTAATGATATAAAATTTCTATTAATTTTAATGAGGCAGCAAAATAAATACATATTTTGTTGGCATTTGTACTGTAGACCGCGCAGTCACATGGTTCACATTGTTAATACAGTATCTTTGCTAAATTTGACGAGTATTAAGAGTCGATATTTAACTTCCAATTCTATTTTCTAAAGTTAACTAATCAGCAAAGATGCGATTTTGTCCAGCACCACAATGTTTATTTCGCGGCCATTGGCGTTCACGGGAAAATTCCGCCGCTGATCGCTGTGTCAGATGAACTCTTCTTTATTTTTATTTTTTAGATGCTTATTTTCTACTTTTATTCCTTTCCGTACTTTATGTTCTCCCTGGTCCTGTTCGTTCTTTGTGGTTTTTTTTTACTTTTTAAGATTAGATTTTTTTTTTTTTCTTTCTTTTTTTCTTTCTGTTGTTTTTGTTGTTTTATGTTCTAAAAAATATATAAATTAAAATACAAATAATCCAGGCGTTCTGTTCACAGAGAAACTCCAGGAAACTGCGAGGAATGTACTTTCACTTAGTACACAGTTTAAGTAAATATTTCTCCATTGACTTTTAATATGACATTTGCGCGATATCTTTACCGGGATGTTTTTGTGGTGTTAAAGGAGAACTACGTAGCATTTTTACCTTGTCCCTGTAATGGTTAAATATATATTTTCTGGGCTTTTGAAGTGTTTGTCGTTGCCCCCTGCTGTCTCCGAATGGAAAAGCAGCTTTGCTCCATGGCCGAAATTGACCCAAAGTCAACTATCCTGGGAAATCCTGGCTCTTTAGCTTTTTTATTTGGCAGTATTACACGTTTTTTAATTTGATATACTACCTTAATTCATTAAAAAACAAGAAAACAACACTTTAGGTCTGTTCTCTGACAGTGTATTTTCACGAGGGCACTGCAGGGGGAGCTCTATCGCTAAAAGTTA
The DNA here is from genome assembly GCA_015082035.1 of Chaenogobius annularis. Taxonomy (NCBI): domain Eukaryota; kingdom Metazoa; phylum Chordata; class Actinopteri; order Gobiiformes; family Gobiidae; genus Chaenogobius; species Chaenogobius annularis. The sequence goes on from BJKM01000037.1 coordinate 26,977, forward strand.
CTTTCGTTCTGCTTTAAGAGAAACACAGATCCCATTGTGGTTCGATGTCAGGTAAAACGTTCGTATGACATCCTCTGGTTTGCGTTTCCTAAAGCCATACGTTTGTTATCATTCTTACCACGCCGTGGAGGAAGTTGTATTCCTGAAGCACATGGCAATAATTTAGTGTGAGTTTAATAAAAGTGAACAGACTGGAGTGAGTCAGAGTGAACATCCTCCCTGCACCAGCTGCCTTTGGCTCTGACATAAAACATTATTAAGTCTTATATACTCGAGCACCAGCACCAGCGTCTCTGGGAGAATTACACCTGGATCAGCCTCACAACGAGCTCACGGCCCGAGGACGTCAAATACGTCAAAATAGTAGTTGTAGAAGTGATAGAAGTAGCTGTAGAAGTTGTAGAAGTATCTGTAGTAATAGCAGTTGTAGGAGTAGTTGAAATAATAGTAATTGTAGTTGTAGAAGTAGCTGTAGTAGTGTGTAGTAGTATCTGTAGTAATAGCAGTTGTAGGAGTAGTTGAAATAATAGTAATTGTTAGTTGTAGACGTAGAAGTAGAAGTAGTTGTAGTAGTATCTGTAGTAATAGCAGTTTAGTAGGAGTAGTTGAAATAATAGTAATTGTAGTTGTAGAAGTAGTGTAAGTAGTTGTAAGTAGTATCTGTAGTAATAGTAGTAGGAGTAGTTGAAATAATAGTAATTGTAGTTGTAGAAGTAGAAGTAGAAGTAGCTGTAGTAGTATCTGTAGTTAATAGTAGTTGTAGGAGTAGTTGAAATAATAGTAATTGTAGTTGTAGAAGTAGAAGTAGAAGTAGCTGTAGTAGTATCTGTGTAATAGTAGTTTGTAGGAGTAGTTGAATAATAGTATGTAGTTGTAGAAGTAGTGTAGTAAAGTTGTAGTGTATCTGTAGTAATAGTAGTTGAGGAGTAGTTGAAATAATAGTAATTGTAGTTGTAGAGTAGCTGTATGGTAGTTGTAGTAGTATCTGTATGTAATAGTAGTTGTAGGTAGTTTGAAAGAATAGTATTGTAGTTGTAGAGTAGTTGTAGTAAGTAAGAGTAGAGTCTGTAGTAGTATCTGTTTAGTAAATAGTAGTTGTAGGAGTAGTTGAAAATAATAGTAATTGTAGTTGTAGAAGTAGAAGTTAGTAGTTGTAGTAGTATCTGTAGTAATATGCAGTTGTAGGAGTAGTTGAAATAATAGTAATTGTAGTATGTTAGAAGTAGCTGTAGTAGTTGTAGTAGTATCTGTAGTAATAGCAGTTGTAGGAGTAGTTTGAAATAATAGTAATTGTAGTTGTAGAAGTAGCTGTAGTTAGCTGTAGTAGTATCTGTAGTAATAGCAGTTGTAGGAGTAGTTGAAATATAGTATTGTAGTTGTAGAAGTAGCGCTGTAGTAGCTGTAGTAGTAGTATAGCAGTGAAGTAGTTAATAATAGTATTGTAGTTGTAGAAGTAGCTGTAGTAGTTAGTAGTATCTGTAGTAATAGCAGTTGTAGGAGTAGTTGAAATAATAGTAATTGTAGTTGTAGAAGTAGCTGTAGTAGTTGTAGTAGTATCTGTAGTAATAGCAGTTGTAGGAGTAGTTGAAATAATAGTATTGTAGTTGTAGAAGTAGCTGTAGTAGTTGTAGTAGTATCTGTAGTAATAGCAGTTGTAGGAGTAGTTGAAATAATAGTAATTGTAGTTGTAGAAGTATCTGTAGTAGTTGTAGTAGTATCTGTAGTAATAGTAGTTGTAGGAGTAGTTGAAATAATAGTATTTGTAGTTGTAGACGTAGCTGTAGTAGTTGTAGGAGTAGTTGAAGTAATAGAATTTGAAGAAGTAGCTGTAGTAGTTGTAGTAGGAATTGTGGTAATAGTATGAGCTGTAGTAATAGTAGTTGTAGCAGTTGTAGAAGTAGCTGTAGTAGTTGTAGAAAAAGTTGTTGTTGTTGTTGTAGTAGTAGTAGTTGTAGTAGTAGTAGTAAGTAGTAGTAAGTAGTAGTAGTAGTAGTAGCAGTAGTAGTTGAGGTAGTAGTTGTAGTAGTAGTTGTAGTAGCAGTAGTTGTAGCAGTAGTAGTAGTAAGTAGTAGTAAGTAGTAGTAGTAGTAGTAGCAGTAGTAGTTGAGGTAGTAGTTGTATTAGTTATAGTAGTTATAGTAGTAGAAGTAGTAGTAGTAGTAGTAGTAGTAGTAGTAGTTGTAGTAAGTAGTAGTAAGTAGTAGTAGCAGTAGTAGTAGTAGTAGCTGTAGTTATAGTAGTTGTAGTGGTAGTTGTAGTAGTGGTAGTAGTTGTAGTTATAGTAGTTGCTGTAGTAGTTGTAGAAGTAGCTGTAGTAGTTGTAGTAGTAGTTGTAATCATTGTAGTTGTGGTAGCTGTAGAAGTAGTTGTAGAAGTAGTTATATTAGTAGTAGATGTTGATGTAGTATCAATAGTAGTAATAAAAATAGAAGTAAAATAGCAAAATAGCAAAACAGCAGAATCAGTGGTACAAGCGGTCGTAGTGTGAGAGGGCTAACTGTATATAAGTAGTTGTTTGTGATGATCCTTTATTCTAGTAGTTTACTGGTCACACACTGTGGCACGTTGAGATTTGTTTCCAACTAAAACTAAAGTATATGCAGACTGATACAGATATAATAATATCATAATTGTAATATAACCAAAATGTTTTTATTTCAAACCGCAACAGAATTCACACAAAATATATATATATGTTTAAAGTGCACAATTCTTTCTGCTTTAAATGGATGAAAAAAAAATCACGTTAGCTTAAGAATAAAAACTAAATACATTCTATCCTAACCCATTTGTGATAGTAAAAGACCTCGGTTTTTTCTCAGCTCAGACAGAAAAAGTTTGACCCTGAACATTTCGCAGCCTGAATCACCCACTCGTTCATAATCTGTTCCGGGCGATTCTGAGGTTTATCAATTATAGACCGCTTGAGACTGCTACGTGCCCACCTCATATTCCACCTTTTTCACGCTTTTTTTTTTTACACAGAAATTCAGTCGAACGCAGGAGGCCATGAAACCAACATGGACGACACGCGCGTACTCTCCTTTTCAAAACATTTAATCATCTCTAGTATTTAAACGCGGCTGAAGTGTGCAGCCGAATAACAAAAACAGAATGAAATGAACTGCAAAAACGGAAATGGGAAAATACAAGCGAAGTAGCAGTAGTACTGGAGGCAATTAGAAAAGTATTTGGAAACGTACTGTGAAGTTGTGAGACCTTGTGACCGCGCTGCCGTCCTCCAGGTAATGAGTCTCGGTGTAGTCGTTTGCAAACAGGCCACTGGAAAAGACAAGGACGCAAAACTCAGGTGAGAAAACTGAGAAACAAGAACAAAATAGTGACGGTGCAGCGTCCAAGGAACAAATCTACCAATGTTGAGCTGGGATTGGTCAGGGTTTTTACCTTCTGATGCAGAAACCAGATTGTCAAGAGGAAACCTGCCCAGACACAGTGAGAACAAGCGGACTCCACAAAGAAAGACTCTGGAACCTTCATGCTCGTCACTTTTTAAAATTAAGTTCTTGTATAAAAGACTTCAAGTTATTTCACCACTGTATTGGTTTATGTAAGTTTAATTTCGTTTTGATCTTTTTTTCTCTCGCTCCTCCATTGAAGGGAAACTAAAGATTGTGGATTTCAGAACTGTTTATTTGGGCCTCAAAACTCCTGCCATGGACTCGGTGAATGGATACATCTGGAGCATACTTGTGGTGGCGTGGAAGGCTATTACAAACAAAATGGATGACACAAACTGCACCAACAACTAAAGACTGGACTGACATTGATTGAAAAAAAAAAAAAAAAAAAAAAAATCCCATTCCGACTGACTTTGGACCAAATGGGACGTTTACTTTGGATTATATGTGCCTTCCATTTTCTTTGAATGTCTTTTGCTGCCATTTATTTTTCCTCTTCTTTATTTACTCTCTGGTCATGTTCCATTATGTGTCTTTTCTGTTCCATTTTCCCCCAAAAAACAAGAGACAGTGAGAGTGACGGGCACCAGGGTCACGGCTCGAGGTGACGGTGACGTTCCACACAGACGCACCACATCTGGACAGAATGTGCTCGCCGTTAAAGGGACTAATTATTGGAATAACACAATAAGAGAATGTCCATCACTGTCCACTTTCAAACCGCACCTTAAAATGCAGATGTCTTTCTTGTATTTGTTTTCTGTTAACCGTCGACGGAGATTATTGCTATAATCTGGAATATGTACAATGTAATTCAATATAATATGCACTGTCACTTTATAAAATAATAATAAATAACTTCGCTAGCCACTATGCCACATTTTATTTTTTTATTTTTTTTCATATGTATTTCAATTTTTGCAACTAAATAAATAAATAAATAACATTTATCCAATCTAATTCAGTTTGTAGCACATTTTACAAATCCACAATAATTTAAACCATAAAATAGAACAAAAAAAATAAGTAAAATATAATGCAAACAACAGAGAAAAATAAGAATTAAATAAATAAATAAATAGGCATAAATGAATAAAACAAAATCAATAAAAAACCTTCCGCTGTTTGGGCCGTGCTTGTATTGTGGGTAAAGTCCATTCAAGGCTCTAAAAAACGCACAATGAAACTTTAAAATCTATTCTAAAACAAACAAGACGCATGGAAAATCTTTTATTTATTTATTTATGTATCCATCCCTGTTTCTGTCACAGCGAACACTTGGATTTGTGCTGCTGCAAATGACACAAAACTAAACATGCTAATATACCAAAATTAGCTGCAAATTAAAAGCGACATTGCGCTGACAAGTTTACTTCAGGTTCATCAGTGCGTCTACAGTGTTATTGAATTATTTTTGAAGGATTTTATTATCATTGTTCTTAGTGTCTCGATAGCGCCGCGGTTGCAAAATAAAATGTGTTGATTTATGTGCCTTTTTCCGAATGAGAGCGATGTCAGTTAAATGGCATTTATCGATCCACTAAAATGATTTCTGCACGTTTTTCCAGCCCCACTGCACATGTTGTATTTTATCTTCCATCTATTTATTATCAGGCATTGTGGGAGCTGATTAAGTCCACGTGTATTGTGGGGAATGAATTATGGATTGATATTGAGTTGAATTTCACGGTGCGTTCATGGACTGTGAAAGTGGTGAGTAAAGCACACCGCTGAGGCTGGGGGTCGACTGTATTTTTCTAATTCAGTAGCGGAACATTGCATTGAAGATTGTTGCTTTTTTTTATTTTTTTTCATCGTTAAAAAGATCAATCATTCAGATCATGAACTCAGAACGTCATACAAATTTTGCATTTCGTTGTTCAAAGCATCATTTGTTTATTTTTTAATTTTTTTAATGTATTTATTATGATTTTTCCCCCCAACATTTTTCAAAATATAAAAAACATTTAACACAAAAGCAGAACAATGAACAGGACCAGAGAGAAAAAAGACAACAACAAAAAATGAAAGAAAAAATAAATGATATTTAAATAAAACTAAGGCACTCAAACTCCGTAAAAAACTGGTCCAAAGTCGGTAAAATTTGTCCAATTAATAGTAAAAAAAAAAAAAAAAAGATGCGTCTTTTCAATAAGCGTGGGACGATATAAAAAATTGTGTCATGATTATCTTAGCAAAGTTGCGATTAACGATAATATCAACCATTTTTAAAACTGCTGACAGACATTTTGTGTATACCGATGATTATAAATGTGATAATAAGGCATTGTATCTGATTTTGACTGTCTTAAAACATGAAAAAGAGAACTAGTTCACTTATGTAATGCCTTCTGAGCATCCTAAATATTCACCGTGTTGAGTTTATTAGCGCTTTTCACAAGTTAGCATGCATTAGCATCATTCACATGCTAACGCCGCACTTCCTGCTTCTCGGAGAACAAAACGCTCTACAATCAGATGCAAATAAAGCGCTGTGGTCTCATTTTAAACCAAATACATGCTTTTATATTATATCCGTACTGGGGGAAAACAGATTCTACTTCATTACAGGCAAAAAATCGAGTACGGGCCCTTTCGCCAACTACTTGAATGTAAATGAAAACCAGATATTGTGGAGAACAGCATGATGAGATTAACTTAATGATTTTTCAAATTTTGACTTTATTTGTTGTATTTATACCTGTTGCACAAATAAATTATAGTTTTACAGCAATCCAGTAGGTATTTGCGGAGAAAAAGTTGAAAAATCTGTAGAAAATGACAGGAAGTGACATCACACCAAAATGTATACAGAATTTACACAAAAGAAACAACTTTTTTGACCACTAAACAATAATTCAACAAATTAAAGATGCTCTCGCTCATATATTTATATTAGTCAAATGTCTTTGTATTTTTCCTGTTGTTTACAATAAATACATTTTGGCCCAGTGTTTGCGAGCTAATTTCAGGATATATTTCCTAGTGTGATGTCATCGATTACGAACAGGAAGTACAAAAACATAGCTATTCTGGGATAATTTTTGCTTACAATTTTTGGGCAAAACGTTGAATATATTTATCTTAAATCCATTTTAGTTAAGTGAGAAGTCCAACCTGTCTTTAACACTTTAACAACAATCAATAATTATGACAAAATGTTTAACTTGTATTCTTCAAAATGCCATAATCCCCACCTTTTACCATCACCGCAATAAGCCAACAATGTAGGAAAATGAAATGATTGCTAAATATTGAAAGTTATTAGTTTGAACTCTTTAAATTGCCGTATATATTTTTTAAAAAGAGCATATTTTTCTGACGTACTGTTTATAATGTTGAAATATACTATCATAATGTATAAATATGACAAGAATTAAGCGCTCTTCAGAGATATTTCACAGTTTTAGTGAACACAACCACCTCATGCAGTCATAACATTAAAGTCGTGCATTATCTACATCCCACTGTAGTCATGGTGGGCCGCAAATGCGCACGAGCCGTTAAAATAAATGATTATTGTATACATAAGAGAGACGCAAAGTGCAAAGAATGTACAATTGTGGAGAGGGAGTTGGAAATAATTTGATTTGACGTCAGCAGTATTTTGTAACACCTTGGAGATTGTCTGATTTTGGCATTAGTACAACAATGACAATGTATTTTTGTTCAATCGTGGAAGTTCAAATCACGCAATAGAGACTAGATATCCACATATGCTGTTGTTTTGAAATATATATGTATTTTATTTCAATAGAATAGAACATACAGTATATTGCAGGTCATTTTCAAGATGAAGGTGCATTTTTGTGATATTTGAACCTCAAACCAGACACTTACAGACACTTTCAGACAGATTAAAGAAATAAAAACATTATTAATTAGACTGTGGTATTCAATGATATAGCGAGAAATACATTTTTGCCAATATTGCCCACCGTTAATGTTGCCTCTACTCAACATAAACCAACCAAACAAGTATAAAGCAAAGTCACATGATATATTTTAGAATAATACTTATAAAATAATCCATTTGGTAAAAGGTCAACTGAAGAAAAGCGTTTTAAATGACGGCACTTCTGTCTAAGAAAGATAATGGCTGCTTAATGCGGAGTGCTAAAGTGCTCTTGTCCTGAACATGTAACTGATTGTGAAGTATTATGATAATGATTTGATTTGCTATTCATTTTCAATATTCCGCACCCACCTGCCTGTCTCCGTAGCGATGTTATTGCTTTGTCTGTTACGGTCCGATCTGTGGAGAGGCGAGCAATATAAAACCACCTGTAATTGAACAAATGCAATAGATCTGTGTTTCTCAAATTGCGGTACGTGTCCCACAAGCCCTCTGTAGTATTTGTATTATTTATGGACAAATATATTCATGTTTTTGTCCAATTTTGGGTTAATTTTATGTCGAATTGTCACATTTAAATTCATATTAAGTACACTTTTAATAGCCTTAATAAAGCATGAACAAAGATATACTTCATAATGAACAAATAATGTTTAATAAAGTTTTAGTAACTACTTAATCAACATTCTAAACCCAGTGTACTGTGCCTCTAGTCCGGGTCTAGACCTGCTGGTACTCGGAAAGCCAAATATGAGGTACTTAATGTGAAAAGTTTGACATAACTAAAGAACATTTGACCAAAATTGAGCGTAATTACTGACATTTACAGACATTACCTTCTTCTTATATGGCCAGGTTAAAGGGCCAGTGCGTGATTTTGAACCCTGACGGAAGAACTTGTGTCAGAACGAGCTGTTATCGCCCACTCAGTCCCTTCTCTTCGTCTAATGTTGAACCATGACAAAGAAACAACAGCCTGACTTTATCACGGTCGGTTGTTTACACATTTATCAATGCCTCTGATTGGAGAAATAGTCATAAAATATCAGAAATATTATTTAAAGTAGGTGTAAGGAAATGTTTGGCATACATTTCAAGGAATGTTTTTATTTTATGAATGTTAATTTTTATCTATAAACAGCTATAATTCATTAATTTATTCATTAAGTGGAGGCGTTATTATAAACGCTTTTGGATTTTTTGCTTCGTGACGCACTTACGTTTTTTTCCCAGGAAGTATCCAATAAATAAATAAATAAATAAATACTGTATCTTTTTTGTTACATGTTATATATACGCAAAGATAATAAATATAGATTTTTTTTTATGTATATGATATCAAAATCCAACAAAATGCCTTTTAAATGTACAGGCAGTTACAAATATCAATAATAATAATAATATAAATGACGTTTTCCCGAACTAGACGAAATAAAAGCTTTTTAGCAGTCGGCTTTCTCGTACTAACCACAAGCCCAGCTGGGACGTCCCACGGAGAGCATTTGTTTCCGAGATCACAGCACCGCTCCACCTCGGCAAATATGGCAACAATCACCGGATCAAAGTGAAAGCAGAACGAGAGACATCCAAATAATATGATGTGTCTCTTGAATTACAATTGTGTCTATCCGTTTGCTTGGACACGCGACGCGAACATCTGCCACAACAAGCCCTTCAACACGACGTTCGCCGTAACACCGCGTCTGAGCAGCATGTGTCTCCGACTTTTAAAGGGGTTTGCTGGACTTGTTAGGAAGGATCTTGTACGTTCTTGATCCGGGACGAGGGAAAAGCACGCGACCGCCGAGCCATAAAAGCCATTATTTCAAACAGCTTGCATCAGACAGCCCGGGTTAACCGCGGCAACACTCGCGACGATGCAAAGTCGAGTTCCCCCCGTGGTCAGAAAAAACGTACAGAAAAGTGCAAGGAAAACAAAAAACAGCTGGAGAAAAAGACATTTGGAACAGCTTGGTTTGTTCGGTCCAAGAAAGATAGAATTGTTAATTGTTGAATCGTAAGTGAAAAGCCCACGTAATCGCACTAAATCCTGTTTGGTCAAAGAGTGAAGAAATAACAAATAGTTACAAGATGGCCGATAATGACAACCAGTCCCAACACGATTACGTTTTGAGGAAACAACGCGAGCCAAACTTTTAAGATTGTCTTTTGCGGAGATGTGAGATGTTTGGGAGCAATTAAAACACATGAAGAAATGCGGTATGGATGCGTTTAATGCCAGACCTTGTTCATGAGGCCGAAACAAGTACTGCCCCTCAACCAGAAATGTTACATAGTGCACCTTTAAAGGGCGCATGACAGGTTTTTACGATTTTCTAATTTTGACTTTATTTGGTGTATTCATACCTGTTGTACGTATAAATGATAGTTTTGCACCGATCGAGTAGGTATTTGTGGGGAAAAACGCTGAAAAATCTGTAGAAAATGACAGGAAGTGACATCACACTAGGGACGCTCAAACCAGTCAAAGTGTATGCATAAATGAAAGAAAACTACTTTTTTGACCATCTAAAAATGAATTAAAAAAATAAAGGTGCTTTTTTATATTTTTTTATTGGTCAACAACAACAAAAAAGGTGACATTAGATGAGTTTTTGCCCAGTGTTTGCTGGGTAATTTCCTAGTGTGATGTCATCAATTACAGGAAGTGAACATATAAACCTAAAAAATGTACGATTTAACCGTGACAATACCATTTGCTCTTTTTTTTGGAGTTTATACACACAAATGTCTGAGCCCAGAGCAAGTTTTGCCATCACAGCAAAGCTAACAAACACTAGCATGCTAACGCTACACTTCCTGCTTCGCGGAGAATAAAACAATCTATAATTAAACGCAGACAAAGCGCTGTGGTCTCATTTTCACCTGAAGAAATGCTTTCACAATATATGAGTAATGGGGAAAAACACATTTTACTGTCTTGCATGTAAAAAAAAAAAAAGTTTGGAAAATGAACGAATTAGCTTCATGAAACGCTAAATTGTAAATGTCAAATTATCCATTTGAGTAGCTTAGAAAATGGGTGAGACTTTGCACAAAAGAGCTTGTATTTAATGTTGAACTGAAAGAAAAAGGACACACAAAAAAAAAAGGACAACTATTAATGTTCTAAAACGTTTGTGTTGTTAGCTTTATGCTCCTGTCTAATTTTGTTAAACGGTTTCTTGGCAGCTAATCACCTGGTTTAGAGGAAGAAAAACAAACAACCATTAATGAACGCAAAGTACTTAAAGGACTTTTAATTAAATTCAACAAACGAAGAGAGGAATTAGCCTGAACTTATAATACCTTTGGAGGGAGTTCAAATGTTTGAGCTGGGAACAAAAGGGCCAGAGCGCACGTTTACTGAGCGAGCAAGAGAAAGCGCCACATTTGGGAAAGCAGAGTTTGTTCATTTTCTTTTAGAATTATTGTTTAGTTTAGGCCTGGTTCAGTGCTGGCTTTGTTTAATCTTGGCTTGACCTGGTTTGTCCGGTCTGTTTAATCCTGGTTCTGTCATGTTCAGTCCTGGTTTAGTCCGGGTTTCGTCCTGTTTCAGCCCTGGTCCGGCCCAGGTTCTGTCCTGTTCAGTCCTTGTAGTCCTGCACATGAAGAATAATTAATTTTACTTGGAAAATCTGGTCAAATCAAATCGTCTTGTGCATCATATGAAGGCGAGACACTGTAGGTGAATAAAAGTAGTTTATTCACAGAAATGTAAGATAAAAATATACAGTATATTATGAGGTTTTCATCATTTATGTGTAAGAATTGCACAAAAAATGAATAAAAAACGTTCTAAAAAGGTTTAGATTTCCTGTTTCAATCTATTGACATAATAGGAACAAAAAAACATGGAATTACATCCTCTTTTTCTTTGTTAAAACTGGAATTAATCAGATTTCGAGTTAGATATGAACAAATCCTTCTGTACAATCAGTCACACTCTAGTTAAGCGCAAAATGTATGTCTAAAGGTTCAGTTTTAAGGACTGATCTTTTTGTCTGTGGGAGAAAAATGCATTTAGAGAAAAAAACCGTTGAAATTACAATGTCCCGTATAAATCTATGGATGCAATTTGATTTAATGAAATAATACAACATCTTTAGTTGCTGTTGTTTCCAGGTGAACGCGTAAGAGAGCAAAGAAAGTGCCTCAAATTAAACCCAAAAAGTCGTTTGTCTATGTTTGTAGTCATCTCTTATTATAACATTTACTGTAAACGCCATCCCACTTTTATGTCCACTTATGCAAATCCTGCCCTCTGCGGTTCAGCCAGTCCACGGCACTCGCGCCGCATCCATCACGCACCGAACCTCCAGCCAACTGCATTATGTGTCTAATCCACCAACGACAGCGCTGTTTATCAATCAGAATAGAGTTAATGAGGTGTGTGGGGGCGTGGAGGGGGGCAGGAGTTGCGCCCTTGCTATTCCGACTGCATCGCTCCGGAGACGGTGGCCCGCGGCTCTGACTGTGTGGCTGAAGTCAACAAGAGGGCCGGGTTTTGGCGTTCTGCAGGGAAATGTGTAAATAATCGGCGGGAGGTGATAAAGCTAAAGTTGGCGTTTGGCACACACGATCAGCCAAAACATTATGACCACGCATCACTTTGTATCTGTTAAATTTGGTCATATTCGGTAGTAACCTTTCAATGCAAATTACAACAACAAACAATTCAAAATATCAATTGGTTGTTTGGATTTTAAGTTATTCTATGTAAAAAGAATAGTTAAATCAACTATTGAGATGTAAGCAAACATTCATATATTTTATTCTTTTATTGAAGCCAGCTTATTTGCACTCGTTACGTGCAGTTATAATTTAGCTCTTCTTTTTGCTCCTTTTCATTCATTATTTGTGAAACTGTATGTCACTGCTTATGTATTTTACATATTATGAAATAAATATATTTAAAATAAAATTATTATTATTATTATTAATAATAATAATAATAATAATAATAATAATAGTAATAATGATAATAATAATAATGATAATAATAATAATAATAATATAATAGAAGAAGAAGAAGAAGAAGAAGAAGAAGAAGAAGAAGAAGAAGAAGAAGAAGAAGAAGAAGAAGAAGAAGAAGAAGAAGAAGAAGAAGAAGAAGAAGTTGCTTTTATTAAAAAATACATTTGAATGCAATAAAGGTGCACTATGTACATTTTCTAGTGGAGGATTTGCCACCTGTTTGCCTCCATGGAGATGTTATTGCTTTGCTTGGAATGTTACACAGTATGGCATTCAACGAATCTATTTCCATGGAGACAAGCAGGTGACGCCACCAGGACAAGTTCGACACAGATCTGTGGAGAGGCAAGCTTACCCAAAGTAATAACATGTGTTTTTCATGCAATGCAACACTTGGTAATGGAATAAATGCAAGATAGATGAGTTCAATGATATACTGTCATGGCAAATAACGTCTCCATGGAAACAAGCAGGTGTCAGAGCCCAAAGCAGACTGATGTTATGCAAATTGGAAATGTCACTTTTTTGAGCTTTTAACTGTGGTATAAAACTGTGCCCTCATCAAAAATATGCCAAGAGTTGCATTTTGCTTTCTTCACACTTTCATGACTCTTGTTTACGAGCTCGTCTTCCCTGCTTCCCCCTCTGAGCCTCACAAAAATACACAGTTTCACATTTCCCAGATTTGGAACGACAAAGGTGTTTTCAAGTCCATAAATCATCGCCAGACTCGTTCTGGGCAGTCCTCCAGTCAAATTGCATTCATCACAACTGTGTGCTTACATTGACATGTCAGGGGGGAAGTAGCTTTTGTTTACTTCCCCCATGGTAATACCCTCTGCTGCCAGTAGATGCAGCGCCAACACCAAATCGAGACGAGGGAACGACTGACGGACATAAAGTCATGTGCGGTTTTCATTACAGGCGTTATTTAAAGTTCTTAAACATTAGATGCAGAAGTAAAGGTAAAAGTTAAAATAAAAGACAATACAAATAGTGCAGAATTAAATAAAAACATTACTATTTTGTCGTTTGATTAGTACTTTGCACAAAAATGTCAGACTACTTCCAGTTTACTTGAGTGCAAGACTCAAAGTTTATTATATTTATATGGGAGAAGGAAAAAAACAATTAGCAACCAGATTTTATTCTTTAATTAAAGAATAAATTAAAGTTGTTTGACATGAAAAGATCACAAACTACGATAAGCATGGAAACTAGCTTTGACACCGACAAAACACACCTGCTTTTTTTAGCATCGCTTTTGACAAGTACAGAACCCGTAATTACCGCGGCTGTTTACATCTTGTCACGGCGCCTTCACGCTAAAAAGAACAAACCGGATTCTTGAAAGGGAGAGGCCGAGGTGAGCTCGCGAGGCTGTCAGAAGAGCTGACGGAGCAGACAGGGACGACAATGAGACGCGTCAAAATGAACTGGAATGTCACAAACGAAATGCCATTGCTTCATTAGCGGCGTTCGATTAACTCCAAACGAGATTATAAAAGGTCTTTTTTGTCTTTGCACACACTCTGGAGAATCACCGCAAACACATGTAATTGCGGTAAAGATATTGATAAATTACAACAGCGCTTTAATTTGAATTGAGACGTTCAGAGAGTCTCATCAATCAATCTAATCTAGACTTTCCGACTTCCCTGAATCAGAGCGTTTACGAGAGCAGCTCCAAAAAAGCAACAATAACACACATTTGCATAATTTTACCTGGATTGTCTTTGCTGATAATGTGTAAAAAGACAAGGGGGGGGAAAGTGTTGTGATTGGAGAATTATCTGGAGGGATGTGTTGTTTCTTGACTGCAAATTGCTGATAAATACATAATTTAATATGTTTGTTTTTTTTGGAAAGTCGTATTGCTTATAACTTCATTAACTGTGATATAAAACCAAAATATGGTTTGGACATGATTTATTTGCCCAGTTTGTATCCATCCTTTTACTTTCACTTCAAATTATAAATCAGACAGTTACTCTTATTTGTTTTCTTTGTACTTTTAATTGAGTCATATTATTTTTGAAGTGACGTTACGCGTAATTGTGCTGTGCTTTGGCCCACCTCGTCCTCCGTGCCGAGCCTTGGCACAAATTGTACGCACTCACACTGCACTTTAGGGGCTTTCCGTGCTTGGGAAGGTTTTAAACCGTGAGCCCACCCTAAATCGATTACACCGTGCATGTAATTCGATGCATATAATGTCGTAGACGTGTCGTAGGGAGCGCGGTCTGGCTGGGGAGAAACGACAAGTCGATGGAATACACAGCTTTTTCCCTCTTTTAAGACATTTACGTGTATTCTAACCAATAATTCATGTCGATTCGCACTTTAGTCTAAACCAGGGCTATTCAACATCAGGCCCGGGGGCCAAATCAGGCCCTCCAAGTGATTTAATCCGGCCCACGACCCAGCTTCCAAATATTAAAACAAAACAAAAAATATTGTTTACTGGCTTAATTCTGGGTTAGCACTGGTTTAGATCTGGTTTGGTCTTTGTTTAGTACTGGTTCAACTCAGCTTTAGACCTGTTGTGATTCAGGGCTAGTCCTGGTTCAGACCTGGTTGGGCTACTCTAGTTCTAGTTTAATTCAGGGCATTTTTTATTTCTCACAAAAATCTAATCTATCGGTAATTATTTGTTGTATGACCTCAATTTATTGAAACAGTGTTGGAGATATTTGGTGTGACCCAAATTACAGTAGTTACAGTGGCGTGTTGTGCACCTCCGGCCCAGAGGCCTTGGTCCTCCGAAAAATCTGGCCCTCAGGAAAATTAAGTTGAATAGCCCTGGTCTAAAGGGACATTGTGGACACGGCGTTACCCCAGAGATTGATACAGCATATGTGATAGAGCAGAGTCTCGATGACAATGAATGGTTTTTTTTAGCCCCACGGAGATGAACCCACCATTCGTCAGCGAGGGTTTCTCCAAATGTTATTATTTTTATTTATTTATTTATCTGTTTATTTATTTTATTTGTTATTATTATTATTATTATTATTATTATATTATTATTTATATATTATCCATACATATATATAAAATACATACATATAAAACATATATATATATATATATACACACATAATGATATTTAAGTTTTTTTTTTTTTTTTTAATTTATTTATATTTTTCATTTATTTATTTGATATTTACATAGTGGATTTAACATCACACATGGTCCACGTTGTCCATGTCGTCTCGGTCTGTGTTCAAAAAGAGGAAGCAGTTCCTCCCAACAGCTTTGATAAATCTGAGTTTGACCAAAAACCCATCAGCGGCCACAGGGAGGTGAGAGCCGCTGGTGACCCACGAAAAGCTGAACATTTTGGATACAAATCATACAGAGCATTATTGGTCACAGCGACAGATTAGGGTGGCCAAAGAGAACTGATACTCAGACACTACAACACCAAAGTATAAACTAGATACTAATTTGAGTACAAATACTGACAAAAATCACATAAATAGGGCAAAGTTGAACCTCTTCTGAATAAAATGTTCTCGATCTATATCAGATGGTGATATTACACAGACACATCGAAACTAGAACTTAACCTGGACAAGACCAGGACTATTACCAGGCGCTAGATCTTGACCAAAAACTAAATCTAAATCTGGACCAAACAGGACAAGTGTGGAACATCTTCTTTAGTGTTGAAAATGAATTATTTTCTATACATTGTTTGTTTTTAATGACCATTGTGATATTGTCAAACCTTTTTCTTTCATAAAAAATCCAGTTTGAAATGATTGTGACAACACTATTTCAGATTAAAAAAAACATTTTACAATTGGCAATTTAGATTAACTCGTCGAAGCTTGTTTCAGTCACAAATTCAATCTAAAATGTTTTATTTCTACGAACCTCCTAATTCAACTACCGCTTCTATACCACAGGAAGATTTCACATGCCTTTTTTTCCTCTTTTCATTACACATTTGACTCACAACAGCAACTATTCGAACCGACATCAAGGAAAAACCCATTCTAGCATAAAAATTTAACAAATACTTACACCGAATATTTTCCAAATCCCTTCAGGTCCGCCCACATTTCAAATAGAAATCTTTGCTTGAGTACACACAAACACCAAGTTAAAGAAGCGTGAAAACACACTTCTGTCTCACGCATCTCCCCATCGAGCATCCAACCAGGCTGAAAAACCCAAGCTCGTTCAAACGGTGACAACTTGCACATCGAAAACACCATTTCCGCCACCATATACTGAATAACTGTAATTACTCTGCCATTACGGGGAGCAATGCGAGCGTCCCTTCTTCCAGCAGAGCAACACAACTGGAATCAATGCGCAGGCGGGGGGTGGGGGGGGTGGGGGGGGCCTCTGACACGCCCCATTAAACTTGGACAAGCTAATCGAGGACTTGCGGACAAATCCTTGGGTAAAGCATTGTAAATTCGGCATCAGCTCTCGCGGGTTTTTCGCAAACGGAAAACCGGCGTAAACACAAACATTTCCAGCAGATGAAATCACCGTGAAATAAATATGTTTTTCATAAAGGCTGATCTATACGCTTCAATTAATAACTTTGGAAGGGAGAGGAAAGGATAGCCCCGGAGGCAATGTGTTTGTAATAAAATGTTAAAAGGTCTGGTAAAGATGCCAGATTTTATAACATGGAACAAGTATCTTGAAAGTCGCAATCCCTGCTGGACGGGACGGTAAACTGTAAAGAGCATTTCCAGAAATACAAAAAAAAAAAAAAAAAAAGGCCCAGCTTGATGTGTCTGACATGCGGCAGAGGCAGAGCGGAGGTCCGAGCCAAGTAGAACAACAACAAAAAAAGAAGAGAAAATTCCACTTTGGTTACTCCACACTGGGGGGAGAATGCAGGATGTTCTTTGGCCCTGGACTTGGATTTGAACCATGAGTAAGGTGGATAGTTAAAGGGCGTATGGCAGGGTTTTTTACGATTGTCTAATTTTGACTTTATTCGGTGTATTTATACCTGTTGTACATATAAATTATAGTTTTACACTAATCGAGCAGGTATTTGTGAAGAAAAAATGAAAAATCTGTAGAAAATGACAGGAAGTGACATCACAACAGGTACAGTCATTCCAGTCAAATTTATGCAGAATTCCCACGAAGAAACTACTTTTTGGACATTTTAAACATTAATTCAACAAAATAAAGTCGCTCTCATATATTTTCATTTCTCAAATTAAAAGAATTGTGACATTAGATGAGTTTTGTTTGCAGTGTTTGCTGGGTAATTTCCAAAAACAACCTTACAAACAACCTAAAAAATGAGCTATTCTGTGATAACATTTTTGTAAGTTTTAGCAAAATTCAAAATATATTTAGCTTAACTGCATTTTAGTTTGATGAGTTGTCCAAGTTTGAACTGTTGTTACCTCACTTAGTCACTTCTATCTCCGTAATTTGGAACCTCGTCCATTTTGGCACTCCTTCACAAGTCTTTAAAACCTGTTTATTATGCGTTAGTCCCGCTGTAGCCCAAGTAGTGACAGATGTGAATGCAGATATACTAATGTAGGATTATTTCACTGAGTTTGTTCTTAGAAGAAGAAATGAAAATGGTCGTTTTAGCTCAGTATCATCAAAGTTTGAAACAAAAATTATGGTTTTAGCTCAGTATTATCAAAGTTAGAAACAAAAACTATGGTTTTAGCTCAGTATCATCAAAGTTTGAAACAAAAATGATGGTTAGTAATTTACCCAGCTCTGCTCCGATTATCAAAACATATTTTTATTCCAGTTTACATTCCAGGAGGAAATTTGAGGTTCGCCCCAAGAATGGTTACTACAGTGGTGGTGGTTGTGGTTCTTATGTTTTATTTTTGTTTTCCTGAACTAGAAGAAATCAGTCACAGACAAGGCCTTTCATTTGACCAGTTAAGAGTCATTAACTTGACAGATTTAAATCATTTTCTTTAGCTGTTTCCAACAATAAAGCCAACACATTTAAAATTGGCCGCTTCATTTTCTTATTCCAAACAAAAATTATCTTAGAGTTTGACATCATTTGGTCAGGTTCTAGTTAAATGCCTATAAGATTTACTGGTAAAAATTTAAATCCAATTTTTGTGTTAAATATCTAGCAAATCGTATATATCTGGGACATGAAACTCCTACAAACAATAGATGGATACCTTTGGAAAGCACTTTTGGCAGCAGCTAAAAAAAAAGCTCTATTACAAAGAAATGGATGGCCAAACTTTATGTCGATTTTTTTTTAATTTTTTTACTTTAGGTGTCATTTGTTCATTTAACAATCATTTAACAAAAGTTTGAATGATTGAGGTAACTGGCCGGATTCCTTTTTTTCGCCGCGTACGGTCGGCGGAACTCCCGGCGTCTGCGCAGCATGTCCCGGACAAGGTTTTCCAGCAGGAGAACAGTCGGAAAAGGTCGGAACAGATGTTTTATAGTTCATTTGTTGTAAGTTGACGTGGAACATTGAGTCTTGCCGGGTTCCAACCACAGTCTGCAGGGGCGAAGCAGCCAAACAGCTCAGTGAATTTTGTGGCGGTGCAGAGTCATTTCACGGTTAATAAAAGGAGCAGAGAGCATGTTCTTGACTGTAATAGATCTGCAATGGACGGCGTTGTGATGAGAACTGAATTTATTTAACGTCAGAAATAAGTCATTGAGGAAAAAGGTTGTGCAGAGGATGGATGAGATTTAGTCATTTCATTCATTCGTTTTCATTCCTATCATTGTTTATTGGTGCCTGCCCATCTTTTCAAAGCTAAAAATCAAAACAGCACGTTACTGGACATTCAAAATATGCAAAATACAAACCATTACCAATCCTCCACACTCAATTCACACAAGACTACTACTTAGCAATTGTTCTTCTAATTATACTGTAATTCATTAATCCGTTACTATTTTCCAAAACGTCAATCATTGGGCTTTGTTTTTTTATCAGAGATCCACAGCCAACTCTTTGGTTTGGAGCTTGAGTTAGACTTTTTGAGGAAAAATTAGACTTTTTTTTTGTTGGTGTTTGTATTTATTAAAAAGTCTGTCTTTCTTATGTTGATTTTTTAAAACCATTGTATTTGTGTTAATAAGACACAATCTTTTAAGATGCTTTGGAGAGGTCAGATTGTTGCATTAATCTGTCTGATGGAGCATCCACCACCTACTTGTCGCCATGGAGATGTTCTTGCTTTGCCAGGAATGTACCGCAGTCTGGCATTAAACGTATATCTGGCTAATTAGGTGTTTAAAAAAATACAGTGAAAATCATTTGTTCTTACTGTGAGCTGGCTCGCCTCTCCCCAGATCTTGCTCGGCTCCATGGAGAGAGATAAGTGTAATGCATACATCTCCATGACGACAAGCATCAACAATTAGGTCATTTTTGTATTTCACTTATGGCAGGCCAGAGAAAACCTTTATTTTTTTTTACAGATTTCCGCAAAAACAGACACAGTAAAAGGGTGTATTTGTTGCAACCTCTTTACCCTCTTCTCTCGCTAATCATCTCGTTAGGATTCGTCCCACCGGAGCAGAGTCCAGGAGCTCTAATTGGTCAGTGCCGTGATCAAACATTAGCGGCTTTGGAGCGTGATTGCATTGCAGAGGGGCCGGGGGGTAAAAAGATGGACGTGGTTACGGACTGAAAGCTAAAGGCTCTCGTCATCAGATCAATACAGTGTCATCTCGAGCTAATTTTGAGCAGCCGCAATTACACAGAGTGGCCTGAAAACATGTTCATCCGTGCACACGACACGTGGGACCGAACTGAGAACGTAAACCTGAACCAGGACTCAACCAGGTCTCAACCAGTACAAGAACATGTTTTTTGAGATTAGTATTTTATTGGTTTTCTTACAGGAATATATCATAAATAATAATTTATAATAATATTAGTGTAGTTTAGACAATTATGCAAACTCTAATGTAAATATGGTGACTTTATCTAAATTGCTTTATACTTATTATCAAATGCATTATAAAAACACAGCCAGCCCTCCAAAACAACTCCCTTCCACGGCCTGAGAAGAAATAAGTGGAGGGTTGTTGTTGTTGTTCAGCCAACTGAAAAGGCGCGTTTACCACCACCTACTGTAGTTGTACGTCTTCAAAGTATGTGTTTTACGCTGTACTGTATTAAAAGAAAAGAAAAAGAGGTCACGACTATGAACAAAATGGCCTTTAAGAGACGAACTCACAAAGAAAGGAGGGGAATGGTCACAACCGCAACATGACACAACATGAACTTCGCGAGGAAATGATACAAGAAGGAGAGTAAGGACCGGCAGATCCAGCGGAGGTTCTTCCAACACCCACCAAATCCAATTATTAGCTTCTGCCACCTCTCGCTTGAACTATCTTGAGACTCTTGAAGAATGAGAACAGACTACAGACGCCGTGCAATAGTAAGAGGTAGCAAATCCTCGGCATCTTAGTGCCTTTGATTTCGGGATCCGTCGTCAAAGCTTTGAGATTTTTCCGCTATCAATCTTAAGAGTGGTGGCAAATGTTGGTGATTGGTGCTCATCATCCGTCATGGATGAAATAGTCGCGGTTGTGGCAGATAAATACACAGCCACTGAGTGTCACCCCAATGCAAAACCGACCTACCCCCACGCTCTCCCCCACAACAAATGCTGCAATTCACTCAGGAACTCCTGGTAGTGCTGCCACACAGACTGGCTTCTCTCAGGTGTCGATCAACCCCCAGGGTCCAGGATGGCCTCTTTGCATCATGCACTCGCCCGCGCTAGGAGCAAATTGTCTTTACGGAAAACAGACAGCCAACAGTCTGAATGCAAGCAACAAAACACCCTACACCCGTTTCTGTAACTTCAGACATCTGGCCACAATCGAACTAACTATATATTCGAGTAAATGTTACTTGGATCATGTGTCTCAACCTGTATTCTATACAAAAGACACCGGGATCCCTTTGTGTGGGCACAAGTCCTGGAAGGACAGACAACTTTGCATTAGGGAGAGATTGATATCAGAATATGACTATGAATTACGTTTCACTTTTGCAGATCAGCGTGACGAATTACTGCTCGATCGTTTATTTATCTGTGAATGACACTAATTACTTTAAGTATTTCCACATTCCAGTCGATACAGGAAAATTAGTGCCACAAAACTTTAGTGCGGGTGGTAGCTATACATACGTTATGCAAAACTCATAAGAATTTAAGACATGATTGCGGTCTGGTATCTTCCCTGTAATCATCTGCATTTGTTGTTAATGACATCCCTTGGAACAATAGACGCTAACTGTTTTCGGAGGATGTGAGCCCAGACAGTTCCCTTTTGACGCTAATCGGAAGATAGTGGCAAAATACCATAATGGTTAGTAATAATACGTTTGCAAGCCACCAACCTGAAATGAATGGCATCAAGTAAAGTGACGTCTGTCTGTTGTGCACTAGGAGATCACAGGAAACTTAGACTCTCTTAAAAGTACACTCCACTGATTGTGCTTCTTTTAATTCCATATAAACAGACGTTTCGCACTTTAAAATCGCGCCACAGACAACTCGAATTGGATGAATGTCGAACATCTACACCAAGGCAACGGTCACCAACAATTCGCCACTCTAAGAGATAAGGAAAAATTGCCCGTTGGAATCCCAACGAACAACGAGACCGAGGACATAGCACTAGCAAATAGGAAGAATAAGACAAAAAAACATCTACACAACTTAAATTATGAATGAAAAATCGGACTAAAGGATGCGACATGGTCTCCTCATGGTATTTTTGAATAATTAGAACTGTTATTGCAGCTACATTGGTGCTTCGAAATAACGTCTTTTTATTGCTTTTTTATTTTCACCAGATCTTGCAAAAAAATACTATAAGCTATATTACAAAAGATGCTCGGTTGGTAATCCCTATCATTCCGTCACACCCGGAGTGTTCCAATTGTAGAAAAACGATATACCCCTAGTTGTCAGTCATCTTTTTAAAACACGAAGTCAGATGACTACAACTGAATCCCTTCTTTCTACATAAATATTGACAAGAGCTCTCAAAGCGCCCTCCTCGAACATTAACAATGGTACTCAAAAAATTTTAACATTTCGACAAAGGCAACAGATAACATTTGCGCAGCAGACATCTCCCATCTTGCCATTCTGAACCAAAGCCAATGACGGCATACCTCCACCCTCTGCAAGCATGTTACCGGCCTGGAAACCTGACAAATATAGAGGATCTGGCCTTTCGCGGGGCTCTCGTACCCCGCGAAGACGCAAGGACTTTCTACTTACCCGTGCGCGCTTTAACGTATTATTATTATTGTTATTATTCATTATCAAAAATGTTCAAACGTCTTCTTATTAATTAATTGATTAAATAGCTTCATCCTCCGTATAAAAAAAAATGTTTAAGCGAGCCCACACTGTGCACCTCTCGAAAACTTTAAGTTTTGAGACAAAACACACGACAAACAAAACCAGATGGAATGATTCTTTGCGACTCAAAATCCTTTTCAGTTTCATACAAGAAGCTCATAATTATCCATCCGTACTGCCGCATAAAGTCACCGCGCTGTCCCTATAATCCATCCTTTCCAAAATAATACAGATCAGTCCCCACATGCTTTACCTTGGCATATCACTGGAGCCAACAAATAAAGGAAGCAGAGCCAGAATAGAGACTCCACAAGAACACACATATCTATGCCGCTCAAACAAACCAATTAGTATCATTGCTCTAGGCTCAGATTTAATTTGCTCCATTACTAAATTCCTATTCTTCATCGTAACAAGAGCCAGCATCACCAAACATCGAAGTTTCTACTGGGCACAACAAAAGTATAGAGCCACCCATTTTGTATATATATATATATATAATATATCAAATAAATAATAAATATAATATATACTACCATAATAGTAACCTATATATATATGAATATATCTAATAATGATATTCTATCTCTTACCTATCACATTACAGATAACTAACCTATCATATTGCAGAATTATACTATATACATGATTTAATATATTAATCACTCATATATAGTATCTACTATAAGTCATAAATAAACTATCAAATAAGCTCGATAGATTATATCACTATATATACTATAAAACTATAACCAATAAAATATACTCATAATATAATATGATATACCCTACGGATATAGCAATAAAAAACTCCAATCATATATTTATTACACCATCGTATTCACAGTATGGCCCCATTTGTCATCAAGGTGCTCTGGCTTCCCACAGCCCCTAGACACAGACCTTGTTTGTCCGGGCAACGTCTGAGCCGCCATCTAAATCTTGCGTTTCATTGTCACTCATCATTGTAGTGCGAGTAGGACCAGTGACAACCAAGGTCTTGCCCTAAGACTCCAACTGGATGCTCAATTACGCACGAACAGAGGGGGATTCAAACCCAGGCTCCCCATTGTCTAAAATACGAAGACCAGTTGAGGCCAATCCAGCCGCTATGGGCTTGAGAGTGTAGTCGGATTGTGACAAAAAGAGGGAAGGAAGTCCACATGGAAGGGGTCTCCCTCCCCGAAGGAACAATAGCAGACATTGAAGATGGTTACAAGTACCATTGGAATACCACAGGCAACACGCCAGCACCACCTTGAAGAGGTAACAAGGAAAGCGGCAACAGCCAAATACTCCACCGAGTAAGGCAAGATCAGAATCAGAAATCAGAATCAGAATCAGACACTACAACAACTTACAACAAACATTAGGAACTTGGTCCTCGGCAATAGGCAAGAGCAAGTCAAGAGTTGTTTGATGACAAAACGTATTTTGAAGCGAGTCTAGGATAAACTCAAACTGAAACTTGACAAATTCAGATAATCTGAATTCAATAATTAAATAAATCTATTAATCACCACACAAGGTTAACATTAAGTGTAGATTTTTGGTGAAGATATTTAGTAGATATGAGAAGAAATATGAGTAAAAAAATGTTTTAATTTGTATTATTATTATTAGTATTAGTTTATTTGAACTGGGACAGTGCACATTAGTGTAGTTTAGCTCGTTTCCAACTGTAGTCCCACTCAAGGTGTAAAATGCTAGCAATATACAAAACATACATTTACATTATATACAGTACAGATTGGTAGAAAAATATAAAAGATTAGGAGGTCCATATAAAAACAGATTACTGGATGAAACATTATCATTGCACTGAAAAATTATTTGGCAGCTTTGTGGTTTAGACTGTGCCTAATATACATCAAATGTGCTACATTTAGCCTTACTGCTTGGGTAACTTTCTTTACGTGTAACTTAAATGCAAGATTAGAGTCTAGAATAATTCCTAAACATTCATATTGAGTCACAATATTCATCTTCTCACCTACAAATCCCTCTGGTTCATAGCGTGCCAGTCGCCTGCAGTGGCTTTGGACACTAGTCTGTTTGCAGAGCGCTGACCTTTGGCAACAGGTCGTGTGGACGTGTGACCTCACCCTGTTTATCTCCTCCTCCCTCTCATCGCGGCCGCATCTTCTGCTGTGGTTTCTAAATTAGTACTCTTCACCACGACTCAGTGTTGACTCAAACTGCTGCCGCCACAAACAAGCTGAAAGGAGAACGACTCGAAACGGTTGGAGCGGCGGCGAACCTTTTATTTACATCACGTGTAACATATCAAGGGCTGAGACTTAAACCTGAGTAAGGCAGGGGGGTCCAAACGTTATTCACAGAGGGCCACATATTGAAAGTTATACGGAGCAGAGGGCCACGGACAACCCGACAATGAAGTGAATCATTCGAAATGTTGCATTTGACATAGTTTCGAAGGGCCTCCGCACCTTTAATAAGACCTAGAACATTAGTATTATGTTGGTATAACATCAAAATACTTGAATTTTCCCAATTTTACAGTAAAAAAGTAGTACTTTTTGCTGTTTGGCAGGGCCGGAGGGCCAACAAAAATTGGTCTGAGGGCCGCTTTTGGCCCCAGGCCGTAGTTTGGACATGCTGGAGTAAGGGATATCAAACGCGAAATCAAACTTAATCAGGACTAAACAAGGACTAGCACAGGACCAAACAAGTCTACATCAGGACAAAAACGGGCTCAATTTAGGACCGAACACAATAAAATGCGGACGCAACCATAGTCTATGCAAAATGTCATAAATTGATATTAAATTGCGACTGACTGAACTGACTCGTCCTTTTCTTTTCTGGCCCGTGGGCTTTGCTGGATGGGGCAGTCTAATGTGAAATGGGGGCAAGTGTAGGTGAGGACATTCTGCAAATTAGCAAGCCAGGAATCGAACACAAACGCTGCTGCTTACGCCACTCGACTCCACCGGCCAGCTAATTGTGTTATAATTTGTTGTATTTATCGGAAAATGTCTTGAGATTTGTTATTTGTAGAGATCTTACCGCTGCCAAAGACTGCATCTCGTTCTTTCAGCAAATTTTATTTTTATTTAATTAATAATAAACATGAATACATACGTTATACGCCCTTTTGTTATGACTAGACTTCTACAGCTGAATGCATGTGCGTGTTCAGTCTCCTTAACGCTCTGTGCCTTTGCCTTGAACCCCTCGCTGAAACGTTACATCTGGCGCTCATATGTTCATGTTTACACGCGTTCGTCACCCGCCGCTTTGTTTGCGACAAAGCGGGAGACAGTTTCTACGGCGACTGTGAAAATGACATCCAAGCGCCGGTTTGTGAGTTACAGCGGGGTAATTTTCCATTCGCCTTTATAAATAAAAGAGCTTAATTAATTGCTCATTATATCACTCATCCAACATGCCAGGGAGAATACACAGCCTGTTTATAAACACTGGGCAAGACTTGCACTGGGAGTTTGAAATCAGATTAGAAAAAAGGAAAAAATATACAAAAATATCACAAAAGTGTGTAGGTTTTTGGCTTTCTTGATATATAAAATGTGCTATATATAAAATGTGCTATGACTGCAAAAGAGATTTAAATGAATGAATGTCTAAAACGTGCTCGTCCTCATGTGGATGTTATTGGCCTTTATTCAATTACAGACGTAGTTGTAGTTTTTTTGGGTTTTTTTTAAACTTGAAAAACATGGGTTTTTTTTACAGCAGGCCCGCCCCTTCACAGAGCTGATGTGTAGCTTGACAACACTTGCTTGTCTTCTGGGAGATACGTTTAATGCAATTCGACTCTGTAAAACTGATGAACTTTGCGGACGACACCCCCCTCATCGGTCTCATGGTGGACTTCAGAAAAGTCACAGCGCCCCAGCCCCCCAGCCCCCCTCACCCTGACATACTCCCCTATCACCACCGTGGACTCCCTCACCTGCACCACCATCACTCAGGACCTCAAGTGGGAGCCCACCATCAGCTTCTCGTCCAGAAGGCCCAGCGGAGGATGTGCTTCCTGTGTCAGCTGAGGAAAGCCAATCTGCAGCTCATATGATGGTGCAGCTTCACACGGCAATCACCAAGTCCATCCTGACCTCCTGGGGCCTCCTACAGGAGCCACAGCCAGGGACCGACACAGACTGCAGCACTGTTTTGTGTGGTGATCCATCTCTGCAGGACCTGTGCGCATCACAGCCGACCCTCCTCACCTTGGACATTAACAGTTTGGGCCTCTCCCCTCAGAATGGGGGCTCAGGCCCATTTGCACTTGTGAACATATGTCACGTGCTGCCTGGTAGTCGAGTGGATAACACGCATGGCAGCCTTCCTGTGTTGCCAGCCGACAATTTCCTGCATTTCCCTTTCTCAGCCCCATTTCACGCTACACTGTACTATCTAATAAAGCCTGCGGGCCCACTTTAAATATTATTACTATATATTATTAATATAATGAATCTGTTTGCATTGCTACTGTTCTTTCCATATTGTGTATTTCGTATTTTTATTCAGTCGAAGTCATTTTTGATTGAAACTGCTCATTTCATGCATGCCATCATTTTTTCATAGTTTATATATTTTTTAATGTCACTACTATTATTAATTGATGTATGTATATTTTTAGTTTGCAAATTGTATTCACTTACAATGGAAATAAATCTTTTTTTTTCTTTTTTTCTGATTCTGGGGCGGCAACTACCGAGTTTGTTGTTTTTGTAAATCTACCCTGCTACATGCACGTCAAGCCTAATTACAGCTGCCTTCACCTCACCGCTGATAATTACCCCTTAGACTCCCTTCATCATTTGAGTTCTCCGTAGAAAATCTTTAGTGCGTTTTCCTTTACACCCGTTGATTACATCCTGTGTCTTTGCAGTGTCGCGAGCTGGTGCCACGTTGTTATCTAAAACTAATTATGCCGACTGCCGCAGCCGCCGTCTCCGATCGCCTTTGTTGCCGTGGATCACTGGAGGGCAGATCCTTCATCCGACTTTGCTCCGCGCTATCTTTCCTGCGGGGCTTGCAGCGCTGCAGCGAGTCTCCTTCTCCCTCAGGACCGACGTGGGCTGTCACCGTGGGAGGCCAATGGGAACCGAACAGAAGCAGAGCGCGGCCATGTTTGTTTGAAGGAACGATTTTCATGCTGGTGTTGGTAGATATAAGATGGGAAGCGTGTTCAGGTTGGGAGCAAATATTGGTTTAGGGCAGTGGATGACAAACTTTTCACCCAAAGTACCATCAAAGTTCTCAGATGATGAAAAAGTAGGCATGAATAGTCTTAAACAGGGCTTGACATCATTAAAATGCAGTGGCAAATGGAAATTATTATCTGTTGGCCGACCAAAGTAAGTCTATATCCTCACAATCAAATCAAACGTTAGACATGAGGCTACTTTGTCACTTTGGGGGAGCTTACTTTGTATAATTTGGGGGTTGCGAACGCCAACGCTTGTTATTTTGGGCGTCATTGAAAGAGGTTGAGAACCACTAATCTATGAAATAATTCTGGCTTTCCGAGTTCAAA
This sequence comes from Chaenogobius annularis, assembly GCA_015082035.1. Classification (NCBI taxonomy): domain Eukaryota; kingdom Metazoa; phylum Chordata; class Actinopteri; order Gobiiformes; family Gobiidae; genus Chaenogobius; species Chaenogobius annularis. Next base: position 55,093 of record BJKM01000037.1, read on the forward strand.
TCTAAAGATGAGCAGGACTATTCCGGGTCGAAGCATTGCCTGAAACAGGACTACGCCATTGTCAGAGTAGTTCGACACAAGAGCCTCCCTTAAAGAAGAGCTGAAATGTAGATCAAATAGACTGCTAGAACTGCAGAGGGGTCCGTGTACCACCGTAACAACTGAATATGCAGTTTAGAGAAATAAATTAACACAATAGGGCTGTAGTCGACCAAGGCAATTCTTGACTAAAAGATTAAAGACATGCCCTTTGAATGGATTAGTCGACTGAAAGGCGAGAAAGGTGTGCCGCTAGAAGAGCTCTCAAAACGATTACAAATTTCCATAATCTGGCCTAAAATACCCACAGAAGCTCATAAGTTTGCGTAAGTTCACTTTATAGCAACTTTGCATGCAGAAAAGTACCAAGAAACTGCACGTCTATAAGTCAAAAACCTGAATAAATGGATAGAAACTTTAGCTAACTCTCTTCGTGTCTGCGTCAACAAAGAAAAAAACTTTACTCAACGGAGACACCATCGCCCGGTTAATCGACCTAGCAACCAAACACTTACGGATCGTTTCTGATGCGTCACTGACGTAAACAAACCTGATCCCAACGCTCTCGTGCAACAGTCGACGCGGAATCTGGATCAAGAGCTCTGAAAAGTTTACAAATGGAGCTAACTTTGTCGACCTCTTCGATCCAACCACAAGCACGTTTAAAAGTATTGTTTATTTTCTTACTATCATTTGTAAATAATGCATGACTTAATTCTACCCTAATGAAGCTTGATAATTGATAATGAGTTATTGTTCGTCGAGGAAATTAATTCTCAACATCTGCTGGAAAAGTATTTGCAATCTCCTCACGTGCTTTGGAAGCCAAACCAACGAATTGTCATCTTTATTGTCTTTTTAACTTTATCTCCCGTTGTGAAGGTTACGGCCGTTGAATTGGGGGCTGTACCGAGTTTGATCAGAATATACAAAGTCATTTTTAGGACACGACATGCAAATGCGAGAAGCGCTCCTAGCATCGCCGCTAATGCTACATGCTACAAAGAGACCACGGTATAGCCTAAGGACCGGCGACGCACCATCAGCATTCACAGGCACATCGCTATCCCAAGCTAATGAGCAACTTGGGATCTTCAAACAATGAGAAGTCCATCCGTCTTCTCCAACAATGGTAAGCGTACATCTGAGCATTGCAATTAATTAAGCCGGAAACAATCCTTTACATTTCGGCAAGCGCTTTCGCCGCGACTCCTGCGGGAAATCACAAAATAACAACGCGAGTACAAATTCCCAGGCTGCGTATCGGCCAGCATTGTCTGTCTAATAATGCGTGGAAAACAGTAATGTCTGCTTGCAAAAATAATGGGACGCTTTACTTTGAGGACACAGTAGTACTAAAGGAGAAATTATTTAGGTGAAGCACGCCAGGACAGAAAACGCCTCCATTTGCAACACATAATATTAGCAAATAATATTAATTTATTCTATAATCTCGACTCAGGGAACAGCTAAATGTACTTTTTTGTTATGACATCGCTCCCTCATCAAAAACAGACCTGCCGTTGTATTTAGCTTCATCCACGCTTGTTTTCGTTCATCCTGTATACGAGGTCCTCTCCCTCAGACCCTCAGAAAACCAATTTTCCCAGTTTTGTGGCATCACGGAAAGAGGTCTCCAATGCGGTCCACAAATCTCTCCTTCTGAGCGCTCCTGTCACCAAATTGCGTTCATTACAACTGCATATTTCCCCATGGTAATTCCCTTATGCTGCCAGCAGATGAAGAGCTAACACCAACCCGGTCGAGGGAACGTCTCGCAGGTATAAAGTATGTAAACTCATACATCTCACAGATACCAAAGTAAAGGTACTTAAGAGCATGTTTAGTGGCCAATAACATTACAAATAATGCATAATACGTGTCCTTTAAACAAATCAAATGTATCTCAAACATGCACAAGAAAACCATATGTAAAATTGAAAGGATTAATGCAAAACAAGAGAAAAAAAAAATGATTACACATAGATTTTATTGAAGATTTTTGTAAAACTGTCCCCGACCAAACAGCTTTTCCAATTTGCAGCCGATGTGACCTTGGTAGTCTTTGCAGTCACTCAAAAAGCAACCAATTCATCCAATATCACTGCATAATTCCCACCATTTTCTTTGTATGTAGAGCAAAACAACGCACCTCTCAACATCCATCCGCAAACTTCATTACAAAGCCGTGGAAAATCCAATAATTTACTGTTACAGCTCCGCCCCACTGATCTCAACACAAACTAGACTCGCACGATCTGAGGAAAATATCGAATTCAGCCTTTTCTGACAAGGATTGCAATTTGAATTTTCACATTTCAAAACACGTCCGGGAGAATTGACAAAAAGGCCGACACGCGGGTAAAAGAAGCACAGCAGAGTTAGCGATTGGATGCAGAGAAAAGACAAGATATTTTGTTGCTTGCGCAAATTGCGAGTTTCCAATTGCGTTCGTTCAAATTTTTTGATTTCGACTGCCTTTAATCTTGCAAATCTTAAATATTTTCTTCGAGATAGAGATCCTAGTTGCGATTCTCCAAGTAACTCCACGCAAGTAAGTCTGTTCTTGCTATCACAGTCTCTCCCGTACTTTTACTTTAGTACATGGCTTTTGGCTTGCCACTGCAGTTTTCCCCCTCTGTCTGAGCTGGAGCCCCTCTTCGCAGAGCTGCACACTCAAGGCCGATGAATGGATTACAGGATTGAACCATTTCTGCCTCGTCAGACCAAGTGTTCCCGACTTCACTATTGTCCATTTTTCTCTCGAACAAGTACTTTTCGTGAACTTAAAAAACGGGTTTCAAGAGAAAAGTTTCGTGGTGGATCCTTTTTATTGGACCCTTAAATCAAATCAAATACTTCAGACGCTTTGGGCATTGACGTAAAAAAAACAATGCATAAACATGGAAGAAAATGTGTTAAACTTGAATTAGTCAGATTAGTTTGAGTGCAAGACTTGTCTGCGCCCTCTACTGCAACAATGGATCAGCAGCTCAGATTAAAACGATAGAAACACACATTTCAGGACATAAATGTACTTTACTTCCATCGCAAATCAGTTGTCTTGACTTAAAAACCGGGACGAAATCAATTTGTGACGTGACTATATGCATTTTTGTTCTGTTTTTCAGCGATTTCCATAATCTCACCATTTATCTGACTAAAAATATAATAGACCAAAAAAACTGTGCTGTTATATGTAAAAAGCGGATCATAAATAGGCAGACACTCCAAAAACTCCAGCTAACTCACTCTGTCTTCTCCTTCCGCTGCTGTCGATGAAATCTTCAAAATCCCACTAAGACCCCATGGTCAATTCAATGACTAAACAACCAAACGCTCACAGGCCCTAATTTAAACGTGCTTTTTATCAACCGAAAACGCTGATCGTAGTCGATTTGCATAATGTTCTCTGCTTTAAGGAGGCATAACCTGCACTTTTCTGCTCCTTGTTCACATCTCGTCACGGACCCGCCGGTCAGCAGAGGAAGGAAGCGCCCTGCCAACGACGCCAACAACAACAATGGGAGGTGGCAGGTTTCTGATAAAGAGGCTGTGGACCGGCTGCAGGGCGTGTGGACCCCCCCCGGGGGGAATCGCGGTGGTTTTTTCCCTTAAAGTCATCAGTTTCACAGTGAGCGGGTCGGGAGCAGGTTGCGGAGCCACACCGGGGTTAAGGAGGGTTCGGTTACGCGCCGGCCGACAGCAAATTGTGCGAGGGAATTAATGGCTGTAACTCATGTCAATAAGGTTCTTTTAATAAGTATTTTGTCGGGATAATTAAGGATTTATACCAAGGGAGGGAGTTTGCTGGAGATTTGGGAATGAATTGTAAATGTATACTGCCTTTTTTACATACAAATATGACAAAGTAAAATGTAAGCGTACTTTTCTTGTCAGTCATGGACATAGTTTTGCCCCATTTGGTGAACTAATTGATGATAAGAGAACCTTTGTTTGGTCCCACAATGGGGGAAAAACTCAGATTAGGCACAGAAACACAGATTAGGAACAGAAGTGGAATAATAAAAACAGATCAATTCCTTAAAAATATACTTAAGAGCAATAAAAATGGAAAATAATATCTTTAATGATCTTATTTACAGTAAGTGGCTGTTATATGGACAGGAGATATTACACCAGGGATGACTGACCTTATGTCACAGTATTGCACATGATTATCTTCTTCTTTGGTGGTGTTTTATGGCGGTTGGTATCCATAGTGTTTCATTACTGCCACTCTCCAGACTCCACTCTCCAGACTTCACCCTTCAGACTCCATTCTTCAGCTAGTGACACATGTTCATAATCATCGCCTTCAGTCGACCAAGAACGCCTTCAGTCGAGCCTTTCTAACTTGATGTTTTGCCAACCAGAATGTGCTGCGAGATGCCGTAATTCAGCGACCCGTGCTTACAGACCTTCTGCAGCACTAATCTAACATCACCATAATATCAGCTCATTTCGGGCAATTGGTTTTTACAGTCCATTCCTCTTACCAAACTCCGGCTGATCATTTCAGGGCTTAAATTTCCGTTGCTTCAAAGTTATTAAAACGAACCAACTGCGGCGCTGCAACTGTATTTCTTTATCCTGATTAAAACATGAGAACTAAATAATAAATGATTACTTCCTTCCTATACATATACACAATTGGATGATATAAAACAACTACCAAAGCTAGTAAGGTTTCCAAAAGGTTCCTTAAAGCCTGAATAATGCATAATTTAAGACTGTTATGCTCGACGGTGTTTCTTGGAAATCCTGGCAACTACTGAAACTTTACTGTAAATATTCCATGATTCATAGACGAGGCGAAGGAAATCTGTCTCCGTTTTCACGAGACAAGTATATCTCTGGATCATTTCTTTTAATAACACGACGGCAGGTTGAACAGTAAAGACGGAGCACCTCCAGACTCCTACGCGAGGCCTCCCCCCCCCCTCCCATCCCCCCGTTGAGTTCCAAATGAGCGAGAACACACAGACGCCGGGACTGTGCCGCGGAGAGACGATACGTTCTCTGTCATGGGAGAAAGACTTGAGGGTTGTTGGGGGTTTTTTTGTGTGTGTGTGTGTGTGTGTGTGTTTGTGCCGCGCGAGTCGAACCTGCACAGATGCTGCCACGCTTTCCGCCGGCGCTCGTTTGTCACACGGACAAGGTAACCAGGCAAAACACAATTCCACGGCGTCAGCGAACGGCCAGGGAAAAAAGGGGAAACGGACCAGACTTCTGCACAGTTTATACACCAAAAAGACATCAAATCCACCGTTCTTTTCGCTTTTCGATTACGAATTGTAACGAGTGACGCTTCTGGCATCGCGCTCGCCTTCGTGGGGCGTCAGTGCTTTGCCGGGAACGCCAATGCCGGGCCAGATGTGCGCAGAGCTGATCCCGCTTACAGGAAGAACGCGCGTGCTTCCAGGTATTTTTGGAGCAATAAAAAAGACTTTGTGCAATATAAATAGTTTATTGTCAAAATGCAAGAATGAAATTGGAAGCTGTAGAGTCACAGAGAGGGCAGATCTTTTTTAGTAGAGTAGTAGTAGTAGTAGTAGTAGTAGTATTTTGTAGTATAATGTAGTATTTTGTGAATTTCTGTACTTGTGTGTATTGTGTTGGTCTTACTCGGGACCTCCTGGTTAAATAAAAGGTATAAATACAAAATAAATGAAATAAATAAAAGTTTAATACGACAAAAGACAGAAATTATGCATTATTTTTATTGCTTTTTGTCCATTAAATATGCTAATGAGCACCTTCGCTTTGTGTTTCATAATTTAAAAACTTCATACAATGTTTGTACAGAAAATACCATGTGAAATGACCCCTCGTGCTCTCACGCAACTGCTAATTATGCGCCGGAACCCTGATGTGCTGTGTTCAGAGACTGGCTCCTCTCTCTGTGTAAGAAACTCCAGGAGTCCAGGACGGGCCTCTTTGCTTGAACACCGAGCCTTTTGCCAGGGCATTCTCCTTTTTGACGGTCAGAATGTAAATGTTATCAACTATTACTATTTGTTCTTGTATACAGCTTTTGCCTCTGGGGCCAGTACTTTTCCGTGTGATGCATGTCATGTGACCATCGGTGTAAAACTGTATAGGAGAATGTGTCACCGCTGAGTCGGGACTTGAGACCAGGAAGAGACAGCAAAGTGTGACATCCTGTCCGCAGACGACAGGGGTGTTGGAAGCAGGGACAGACATTAATTCGGATTGTACAACAGAATTAAACCATTCACTTTTGAGGAAAGACAACTCTGTTCCATTGTTTTACTTTATTTCTCGATAACTATTACTTCTTAACATTTCCACGACACCACACACATTGCTTTATATCAGTCAGGCGTTTTCCGACATGGCGATTTGTGTTCGCGCTCCATCTCCTGGCAGCAGAGGGAATTACCTAACAAAACCTTAGCCGGCCCCAACGTGCTGATATAAGCAGGCAGTTGGAATGAACGTGATTGGACGACAGAAATGTTTGCAAGCGGTTTATGGTACGTGTGAATGACTTTCCTGTACTTTTTTCCCCCCAGGCCCTTAACTTCACTGATACTTTCGTACTTTTACATTCTCCTTCTTCTTCTGTTTACCCCTCAGTCATCGGGAGGACATCGCTTGCACATGTAGAGTGACCGGAGGTGTGGAAATGTCCCTGACTCAGCACAGACAGGCGGAACCGTCCCCCCACCCCGTTTCCCTTTAGCCAAACGTGACGCGTGAGTGAGTGATGACCGGGGGGGGGCAGGACAGTGACCCCCGGAGGCCAGAGCGGAGGCAGGAGGAGCAGCGGCACTGAGAGCAAGCCAAGGACAAGGAATGCATCCTATTCCAACCAAAAAGCGAAAAGCAACTACAATAAAGAGCATTTTAATGAGCTAAATTGCCTGATTGGACGATGTTATAACGACTAATGAAGCAAGTCCAAAACCTTAAGTCGTTAAAATCATCTAAAATGGTCCAGATGAAGCTTTTAAAGTCACTTGTAGACTCACTCACAAACCGTTTACTCAAGTAAGAGCTGAGTATCGTTACTAGGGATGTCGCGGTATCCGGGTTTTGCTTTTACGATTGCAATTTCTCTTGATTACTGCGACAAAAAACCCAAACAAAATCTTTCATTTCCTGTCATTCCCATTGTCACAAACTATTCCGTTCTCAAGTCCGACCAGCTTGACCAACGAACGATTATCTGAACGATAATTAAACATAACGTGACAATAGCACGTTACATTTAGAAGACTTTTCGGAACAAAAAATGTCATAATTAGGATTTTCTGGGTTAACCAAATAATCATCCCTGGTTGTTTTTAAGTTTAAAACTGAGAATAATGACTGAATTAAGTCCACGTCAGTGCAAGGCCGAGTCCTGCAAACGAGTCCTGGGAATCATTATCGTCGACCGTCAAAAAACGTGGTCTGTCTTTGTCTTTTCCCCCCGGCGCCACGCATCCTTCACAAAACCGCGACTTTAACTCGAATTCATACCACTTAAACTGCAGAGAAAAAAACAACTATTAAACTAAAAAGAGCATTCAGGGGGCTATTCCTCCACGGCGGACCCTCCGCCCCGACGCCTGCGTTAAGGACACGGTTTGTGTTGTTGATTTTCCCGACACAGAAGCGATCCGTGGAGTCTTACGTTTCATTTTGTTTGCTTATTTCCCTCATGTGCGCGGGCGGAGACGCAGCGACATTACGGCGAGCGATTTAGGAGCACAATGGGGGTCCGCGGCGAGAATATACGAGCGCGGAAAGCGGTGTTTTCAGACGCAGACGAAACAGTGGAGGTAATTTACGGCGGAGATAAAGTTAGGTGAGCGCTGTGGGGTCCGGCTTTTTCATGGGGAAGAGTTGGGAATTAGAATCAGAAAAAACACATCACAATCGAGACAAAACCAGGACCAAACTGGGACTAAACCTGGACCAAGCCAGGGCTAAACCAGGGTCAAACCAGGACCAAGCCAGGGCTAGACCAGGACCAAGCCAGGGCTAAACCTGGACCAAGCCTGGGCTAGACCAGGACCAAGCCAGGGCTAAACCTGGACCAAGCCAGGGCTAGACCAGGACCAAGCCAGGGCTAAACCAGGACCAAGCCAGGGCTAAACCAGGGTCAAACCAGGACCAAGCCAGGGCTAGACCAGCACCAAGGCCAGAGGCTAAACCAGGACCAAGCCAGGGCTAAACCAGGACAAACTAGGACCAAGCCAGGGCTAAACCAGGACCCATCCAGGGCTAAACCAGGACCAAACCAGGACTAAACCAGGACTAAAAACCAGGACCAAACCAAAACCAAACCAGAACTAAACCAGGACTAAACCAGGACCAAACCAAAACCAAACCAGAACTAAACCAGGACTAAACCGGGACCAAACCAGGGCTAAACCAGACCAAACCAGAACCAAAACAGGACCAAGTCAGGGCTAAACCAGGGCTAAACCAGGACCAAGCCAGGGCTAAACCAGGACCAAGCCAGGACTAAACCAGACCAAACCAGAACCAAAACAGACCAACAGAACCAAACCAGAACCAAACCAGAACTAAACCAGGACTAAACCAGTACCAAACCAGGGCTAAACCAGGACTAAACCAGGACCAAATCAGAACCAAAACAGGACCAAACCAGAAACCAAACCAGAAACAAACCAGGACTAAACCAGGACCAAACCAGAACCAAACCAGAAACTAAACCAGGACTAAACCAGGACCAAACCAGGGCTAAACCAGGACCAAACCAGAAACCAAAACAGACCAAACCAAACCAAACCAGAACTAAACCATGGCTAAACGGGACCAAACCAGAGCTAACCAGGACCAAACCAGGACTAAACCAGGACCAAACCAGGACTAAACCAGGACCAAACCAAGGCTAAACCAGGCTAAACCAGGACCAAAACAGGACTAAACCAGGACCAAACCAGAACCAAAACAGGACCAAACAGGACCAAACCAGAACTAAACCAGGACTAAACCAGGACCAAACCAGGACTAAACAGAACCAAACTGGGACAAACCAGAACCAAACCAGGACCAAACCAGAACTAGTATGACCTCAGCCTAAGCCACAAGAAACTTGGTGTTTATTGTTTTGTTTGTGACTTGGATGTCAAGGTTATTTGGTTAATCACGATTATCGGCGATTTCGTGATTATTTAGGTCACAATATATAATACTATGTATTTAAACGTGTCGTTGATTTGTATTTTAATTTCATAATTTGCTCTCTGATTGTGTTCTGTTGTTTTTGTTGTATATATATATATATATATATATATATATATATATAATATATATTATATATATATATATATATATATATATATATATATTAATATATATATATATTATATATATATATATATATATATATATATATATATATAAAATCATCAGTTTCACCCCAGAAAGTGTATTATAAAAGCAGAATTTGGGGAAAAATCAGAGCTCTAATTATTATTATTATATATTATTATTTTATCTTAAAGCCGTGTGAGTCACTTTGGGATGAGAGCTGATTGGCTGTTTGGGGATCTCGCTCTGCTTCACTTTGGTGTGTGAAAAAGCCGATCTAAAGCCGTTTAAGTGGACAAAAGAAATCGATGTGCAAACTAGGAAGTGCAAAAGGATTAGTGAGAGATAGGAATGACTTAGAAAGGCTTAAATACCCACTTCCTTATTTCACAGTTTGAAAAGTAGCTACCCCAGCTTTTAATTAGCTCCACTGAATGCCTGATGATGAAGACACTAAAACTGCTAAATCAGCAACAGAAACGGAACAGAAAAGTATTCAAACTTTTACTTTTACAACATTCGGTGTTGTAAACTCTGTAATTTTTTGGTGGAACAACGTGAACGACGCCTACACATACACACTCACCGCACGCTTCAGCCAGTATTAACAACGGCGTTTACATTATTTACTGGACTCTTGACGACGCTCCCAAAACTTGACTGCAACTTTTTCCATTTCCATCACTGCATAGTCGATGTGTGTTCTTTTGTGAGCGTCTTCTTCATCCAGTTTAGCTCCGATTTCATTTTAAATTTGTCTTTTTAAAATGTAATCCAGGTTTAATCCCGATTTGACCCTTTTATTTTGGTTTTAACGTCACTGAAATGCAGCTTTACGGTTAAATAAGTCCACTGTCCTTACTGATCAAAAAAAAAAAAAAGGATCGCACTTATCTAGCATTTTTAGTGTGGTAATGACATACAAAATGAGGTTACGCACACATTTAGGGAGTTTTGTTCTGCTAAACGCATTTACAAGACGGATGAAGCACACTGAAAGCAGCAAATAATAAAACAATCTGCGTTATCTTCTGCTGAAAAATGCATGTTCTTGTCGATAAAGCCTAACATTATGACGCATTGCAAAAGTGAAGCGATAATAAAAAACTTGTTAAGAGTATTTAATGGGATTTTACTCTTAAAAAATGCACGCGCGCTTGTGCAAACTGACAGATGGTTTCTCCGGTGATATGAAGATAGATTTTGCTCGACCTTTTTTGAATGTTTAATGCAAAAAAAAAAAAAAATTGTTTCATAACGCGCAGAAATGCTCTTATGCGACTCGGGGTTTGAACAAAAGAACGCGTAGAAGGACAATCGTGTCTGTAAAGGGCAAAAAAAAATGAGGCTGCACCACTTTTAAGAGTAACGTTACCTCAAACAATATTAAGTTTTATGCGTTTAATGCAATCAGACAAACTAAAGCACCTAAGTCTCTTTCAAAAGGATGGAAACATTAAAAAAAAAAAGGCAAAAACAAATCAGATCTGGAGCCAAAGTGTGTTTAATAATTAATTGCGGATATAAAGCTTTTTGTCACTTTTAGACTTACACACGGGAAAAGGGACTAAAACAATGACTCAAATAAGATAATGTTAATATATATTACTCAATTAGGGGTATAAGTATGTAACATTTATTCAAAAACGTACTTAAGTAAATGCACTGCCCACCTCTGCTTTCATACATGTATTTAATAGTATGATATAGGTTTGATTCCTCTCATTTTGTGCAACAATTTGACCTTTATTGAAGGTATTTATTGACGAAACAGGTTCAAGCCAAGACTGAAACAGGACTAAATCAGTTCTAAACAAAAGCAAGAATCCCCGGACTTCCAGAGTGCTTAAAACTTTATTGTCAATCCTTCTTTTAAATACTCTGCGCAATGTTCCTGGTGGACGGGGTGGGCAAGTACTGGAAAAACGTGCAGCTCGGTTTTTGAGTCGATCCTCTGTCACTAAAAACATGTGGTTCTGAGCCATTAGAATATTATTGGTGTTAAATGGCACAGATTTAAAGTCTGCACAGTTTATGTTCATGAAATTATTGCTAAAATCTTCACTTTGTTTTTATTGAAAAGGCCGAATGAAATCGAGATTGATCAAGAAAGAACAGAAAAAGTTATTATTATTTTTATCGTATTTCACATTGCCCAGACCTAACTGTTCGCCACTTTCTGGAGCAAACGTCGCCGTGGAGATGTCGTTCCTTTGCCGAAACTGTTCTTCAGTTTAGGCATCAGACGTAGCAAGCATGGAGACAAAAGGTGGCGCCATTCAGCCAAGTTACAGGGCAGATTTGTGGAGCGGCGACGCAAGAAAGAATGCAGGTTTTTCAAGATTTTTGAGAGGTAGATGTCGAGGTTATTTAATTAATCAATAATCAAGATTATTCAGAAATAAAATAAAATCGTGAACATTTTTAGGAGCAGAAATAATCCCTTTAAATTCAAGCAACAACAAAAAAGTAGAACTAAATGCTGAATTACTGTTATTTTTGTCATTCCGAAAGTTTGATTTCACGGGCGTGACAAAGTGAATGAACGTGAATTTGGAATGTTGTTGTTGTTATGGCAATTACTGTGAAAAATCGTAAAAATCGTCGCGTTACTTCTCACAATAATCGTAATCTTTAGACTCTTAGGCATGTTAATCTAATCCCTAATAATCATAATTTATTACCAAAACTATACAACACTCCAGGAAAAGGCAATAACAAAGTCATGGAGACGAGCAGGATAGTTACGCTGTGCACCGCTAGCATTAGCATGAACATATAAATCCACCACCAGGGCTCATTTATCCACCGCGCACACACATTCGACTCCAGCGTTCATCAGCGGAATGCACGCAAACAAACAAACAAACGCAGAATATTGGACCACATAAAGGATGCACAACACTTAAGACCATCCTTTTTTCTTTTTTTTTTGGCCGCGCTGCCACATTCTCTCCAGTCTCCAGTCTCTTTCAGCAGATTTCTTCAAAACGCAGCATTTGCATTTTCACTTTTTGAGAATGTACATCCACGTGGTGCTATGACAACAGCAAAATACGTGTAATATTCTACAGAAGCATTTTAAACTGGACTTCAGCACTGGAAAACAAACACGTATTTATTAGATTATGTTGAATGTCCTTTTCAACACGAGATATAGCGTCTTTAACATTATGTTGTTGGTTTATAATTTTATAGTTCTGATAAAACTAAGAATATTTTAAAACTATTCAGAAAAAGTACAAATGCTTTCAATGTATTTTTCAATATCCATACTTTAACAATCTATATCTATTTACTACTTGAACAAAAGTAAAGTATGTTAGCACTATCACAGTGCCACTTTAAGTTTTTTAATATATTTTTGTGAGATTTTCTGTTCCTTTACGGTCGCACCATGTACATTTCCTACATGATGAAGTACTGTTTTTAATTATATATTTTTCACACAACTGTTAAGCAATTTCGACTTCTCTCTGTGTTGTAAAGTGCTCAATAAATAAATAAACTTTAATTTACTATTGAATGCACAAAAAGAATGGCAAAAAATGGCCACCCTTAAAGCAGAACTAAGCAACATTTTCACATTTCACTTGACTGAACGTCTTTGTAAGTCCCTGCGATGGTTAAATATGTTACAGAGTGCTTCCTGGAGGAGGCTGAAACAGGAAGCACTCACCAGGCGACTCATCCTGTGATCCTCGTTCTGCTCGTCGAGGGAAAAAGGAGAGAGACTGTTCCAAAGGTAAAGACTGCAGGAATCAATCAAAAAACCACTTTTGGGCACGAGGCACCAGTAGCACTGTAAGAAGTTCAAAGCTCTGAAAAGTCGATTATGCGTGATGAAAGGACTGACTATAAGGCATTTGATTATATATTCGCCATTCTACAATGCATTGATCATGTATTCACTATTATACAATGTTATGCTGCTATTTGTTCTGTGGTGCTGTCTTTACACTGTGATTCCCAGGGAGTGACCAGTCTCAGTAACACGAGCAGACAAAGAGAAAAAGGAGGATACCATGAAGGGGGTCCGATGGGCGCTGGGCCAATCCCGGCTCTACAACAAGGACTTAGCTTTAGGTTCATGCATATTCATATTTGTGTCTTAAATACTGGAGAATGTGGGTGCCCGGTTACTTTCCGGGATGAGGACGTGAAGTAACTTTTGTTAGGCTCCCGAAAGTCCAGAGCTCTGTATAGATGACTTTGTTAGGAGAATAAACAATGAGTATTTGAAACTATTGAATTCTGGTCATCTTTAGCGCTGGTATGTGTTATTAGCTGATAGAGTAGATCTTGTTGACTTTCACTCCTCTTCCAGTTTCTGAACACGCTGTTGTCCGAGTTTAATAGAGCCGGGCATATTTCTTGAGTGATATAGGCCCTTTAATGTCCGAAACAACTGCAAGAGCCAAGCGAATAATGCCCACATCATTTCAACTCGTTACCCATGCTGGTTCGAATCTCACTCGATGCATTTATTATCGCTCCGTCCGCACTCATCAAAACAAGCCAAAGGGAGAAAAACAGGCGCTTCTGGGTTATCAATCAGAAGCACTCGACATGCATCGCACTAATCTCAAAGCAACATGCTTTTCAATCAAAGTTACAGCTATTTTATGAGATATTAAGTGAAACAAATGATAGGAACAGAAAAGGATCGGGTAAAATTGTGTCCAAGTGAGATGGAAATTCAACAATCTAATGACACATTTATAGACAACATAAGAGCCTATAAAGATTTAATTTGAGTCTTTATGACCTTTTTTTTTTGCCATATTTGTGTTTTATGGCTCTAAAGCTCAAAATACATGGATTTTTGGGGAACAGTGGTTCAGGAGGTTGTTTGAAAGAGTGCTGGTTCAATCCCAATATATTTGTAAAGATGCAACTTCAAAAAGGAAAAGACATAGCACGCTCAGGTGGAAGGAGTCTAAGTGCCTTCGTCAGATTCGCCTCTTAGTTTACCTACACAAACTGTGGAGAAAAAAATAATAAGGCAATGTGAAAATTATGCATTATAAGTTTTAAAAAATATGTATTTTCAATGACATATATCCTGTATGTGTAAACCCTTCACCTGGGTAGAATACTTACAGTGTGGTGTAAACAACAAAAGGGAAGTTTGTTAAGCAGAAAAAAACCGTGGTCTGAGATATAACCTTCCCTCTGTCTACAGAGCAATTCATAAGACCTTAATAACTCCCCTTTGGTGACACACTATTTGAGCTTAGAGAGTTATAATCATTTATACTATTATACTATACTACTACTACTATATTATAGCTTACCCTGCGAGTAGTTGGGCACTGTCCAGGGTGTTAACCGCCGCCTAAGGCCAAAGCACTAGGATAGGCTCCACGTCCCTGGCGAACCTAACGGAAACAATCGGTAAAAATGAATGATTATCAATACTATTTACTAATTATTAAACTATTTCATCAAATTGAAAAGACTTTCGATGGAAGTCGAAACTCTTGACGTGTACATCCAGAGACATTTTATACCAGAGACAACTCTGGACGGATGAGGAATTACATCACAAAAATTTTATGTGGGTGGTGACAAACAGGGGGCAGGAAGACCCTCAAACAGAAAAAATACATAGTGCACATTTACTAATGAGAATTGCAAAATATGTTTTAATAAAAGTTGTGAAGATAGTGAAGACGCAACTTTAAATGTAAACTATAAGGCATAAAGTCAGACACTCTCCATGCAAGAACTATGAGGCCAAACCAGCTCGTCTCTCAGGTCTGCAGAGACGTTTGGGATGAAGTGTGTGCAATCAGGAGTTTTCTATCAGCGAGTGAACCTTCAAAATAATGTGTTCTGGGTGAAGTGGGCGATTTGAGGCTGAAGGAGCCACCCTGCACGCCGCACACGCCATGCTTTATTTAAGCCACATTGTTACGCTCAGGATGATGTCATGGCAATCAAATGTAATTCTTCAACGCACAAAAAGATATTCAGCATTAGTTATAGTTCTCTAATCCCATCGATTAGTTCTTGGCTCAGTTCCAGTGACGTGCAGTGAGGGTTGCCTCGTGAGGCACTCACCTCTTCAGAGTCAGATTTACCAATGGAATGAAAGAGCACCTCAAACATCATTTGATTGACACAGACAGAGTTGTGCTTTATATCTCATTTCAGCATCTTTACAAACATGTGACATATTTGATTTAAAGTCAAAATTAATTCAATTGAGCCAAAATTCCAGCCTTTTCAAGCCAAAATAAATAAAAGTTTATGGTCTTAACCTTTACATTTTGATAAACTGGATTGTAAATACGAATAAAACGAGTTCAAGAACGAAGAAGACAGCGCAACAGTGCACGGGCTCAGGAGCGCCTCTGCCTTGAGGCAGCGTATTTTTGCCTCGCCCGTGAACTTTTACTGCTGTTTTTTATAATGACTCTGAAGAGCCGAAACACGTTTCAGAAATACATTTCATAACTTATCCAGATATTGAAGTACAGAGCTCATCGTCAGGGTGTTTTATTAGTTATAAACAGAGAGACAGCGACCATTATCTGCACCGCGTACAGCCATGATTACAACTGTGCGCCGGGCGAGACGCGGCGAGGCAGAGCGCGCGAGGCAGAGCGCGGCGAGGCAAGAGCGCGGCGAGGCAGAGCGCGGCGAGGCAGAGGCGGCGAGGCAGAGCGCGGCGAGGCAGAGCGCGGTGCTGCTCAGTTGCCCCTCCTCCTGTGTTTGAACAGGAGTTACGGGACATGCGGAAATTCTGATATTCTTAATTGAATTTTAAGATAAAATATGGTTCCATATTGGATTCAAAGGAAAGGGGTTTATAATGCCTCCCTGAGTGCACGTCACTGGCTCAGTCATACTCATGATAGACAATAACCCAAAGGCACCTTTTGTCAATAATAACAGTAATTTCTCACTGCTGTCAATAATGTTAGAGGACACATATTATGTTGTATAACATTGTTCCTCATCAAAAACAGGTGGTATGGACTTGTATCAGCTTTATTCAGCTTTATTGACACTTGTTTCATTAATTCTGACTCTCCTTCTGAGCCTCAGAAACACTCACGTTTCAAGGTAGCGATCCGGAGGTCTCCAGTGCTGTTTTTAATTCCACACATCGGCACCAGACTCGTTCTGACCATTTCAATCTGTAAATTCATCCGTATTTCAATTGGAGGCAATCTAGCTTTTGTTTTTTCCCATTAACAATTCCTTCGCTGCAGTAGATGAGTGCATAAATCTTGATGAAGGAGATACATTTTTGGTTCTAAAACGAGAGATACTCAAGCAAGTTAAACCACATACAAAACAAATAATCATGAGTAATATGTGTCCGTGAAATTATTTTAATTAGTACTCGATCCAATTCATTTCCTTTCATTTCTGGGATCCAAACCACAGCCTCTCAGCTCAGATTACCCACAATACCACAGTGCAACAGTGTCCAGGTAATCCCCCACTGCGGGTTCAGGTGTTGAAAGCTCCTGCCGCTTCTGCAGGCGGAATTTAACATAGATTAAAGCCCAAAGTCACAAGTGCGTCTCTTCTCCTGTGTGTCCACACCCTCTCACCCCCTCTGCCCCCTGCTCGCCCTGCTCGCTCGCTCACTCACTCACTCGCTCGGGTGTGGCGCTCGAGCCGAATTGGAAACATATTACTCCATCAATCACTTAGCATTCGCCGCAAACACTGGCCATGTTCGAACACCAACGGGCTTCATTTGACACCACAACATTCAAAACGGCTCAATTTAAACGTGCACTGCGTAATATTTGTTGTTGGGGAGGCGCCGCCCATTTTTTGTTGGCATCAAGATGTTTTTGCTTTGCCAGGAATGTTCCATAGTGTAGCATTAAGAGTATCTAGCTTGCCGTTTATACATCTACAGGTGATGTTATTGGTATTATGAAATACCTTGAAAAACATGAATTCTTTAATAGTCTCGTCTGCTTGTCTCCATGGGGATAGATGAATTGAATGCCATAGAGTGAAACATTTAAAGCATTAACATTTCCATGTTATTTCCAAGCAACTGGTGGCAGGTCCGGATTGCTCTAAACAGGGTAGAATTTGTCATTTTAACAGTCAAAATGTATTTGTTTTGACCTTGTTTATGGTTAACATCTCTGCAATTATTACTCGGCATATAAACACAAACAAATATATATATTATTATTACTTTCTGGTGGAGTTATGTATGTGATTACAATGGCACCATTAAATTATCAAAAAAACCAAACTCTTCCGTTTGGATGTTTCTCACAAAAACTTGATAATTGTGACACTCTAATTGTGGATTTTTTTATTATTTTTTATTATTATTATTTTTTGTTTACCATGCTCAACATATGACAATAAAATGGAGGAGAAAGTGAAGTTGCACATTCCAAGAGGAAGCAGGATTTTATTTTTAGTGTCAAACTTTTGTAAATATGAAGCAAACTGACACTTCTACCTCTAAAATGCAAAATAGTTGCTTGATTAATTTTTTTTTACATAAAGACTTAAAGTGCCTATGACAGGTTGGACTACTCATTGAAAAAAAATGGGTTTATAATTGTACTTCCTGTTTGTAAATCGATGACCTCACGGTAGGAAATTATCCCGCAACAACTGGGCCAAAACTCATCCACTGGCACTTTTTAAAAATGTATGAGAGCTGTTGAATTATGACGTTTAGAGGGTCAAAAAAAGTAGTTTATTTTGTTCTCAACTGGGCACAAACTCCCCGGTGTGATGTCACTTCCTGTCATTTTCCACAGACTTTTCAACTTTTCTCCACAAATAGCCGCTCCTTTGGTGTAAAACTATCATGTGTCGTTACAAAAGGTATAAATACACAAAATAAAGTCGAAATTAGACAATCATAAAAACCTGTCATACGCCCCTTTAAAAACCCCCATTATCCTTCAGTTATGTCAGCCTTTCACGTGTCACAACCACCTTTTCCCTGTAACATCACTTGCTTTTCCCGAACGTCTTCCTCCTCCCTCCTCCCCTGCGTCCCTCCGACTGACACCCCGTTGACAGTATCTATTACGCTCTACGTCGAGTGGGTCTTTGTTCCGACACGAGCCGCCCATCTCCCCCCGCGTAGTGCCAACAGATCAGACGAAAAGATAGGGGCGGAGGAGAGGCGCGTCGCGTTTCATCAACGACTATCTGATGTAGCCCCCTGTCACGACTTTCAAGCTTTTTCCGGGAGACACGAAAAAGAGCCAAGGAGGGGCGGTGGGGTTTTTGTTTTTTTTTGGTTTGGGTTTGGGGAAGTTTTTGCGGCGCGGTTTGGGAGGAAAACCCGCTCCGCGCCGACTCTGACGTCGCTGCCGTTCCGTGAGTGACATGTAATAAGAACGCGGCGAGGCTCAGGTTGTACTTGTCGTGAGCGCGGCGCGTGTGTCTTGTCATGTGTGCGAGCAGCGGAATAAAGAACAGACACAATTTAAATGTCAGCGCCTGGGGGTCTACGGAGAAACATCCAGTTACAAATCGATGTTTTTTTGAGCACGATGCCAGAATAAGGACGTCGCGATCATTTTTGGTTAATTGGTCAGAATGTAATCACGAGAACGGACAATAATAAGATAAAAGAGTCATTTCAGTTCAATCTTTACTACAAAAACTACAGGTTAAGTACTTTTTTTGAACTGGCTGGTGACAATACCTTCACGTTTTCATTCATAAACCATAAGACTTGTGAAAGAAAGCAAATTAAAGCGCCCATGACAGGTTGGACGACTCATGTAGTTAAGATGAATATATCTTCAAGTTTACTAAAAAAAATATACAAGTTTTATCCCAGAATAGCCTTTTTTTAGGTTTATGATTTTACTTCCTGTTTGTAACTGATGACATCACACTAGGAAATTACCCAGCGACCACTGGGCCAAAGCTCATCTAATAGCGCTTTTATTTTGGTGAATTGACATTTAGAGGGTCAAAAAAGTTGTTTCTTTTGTGTAAATTATGCCGAAACTTTGGATGTACCGAGTGGCCCTGGTGTGATGTCACTTCCTGTCATTTTCTACAGATTACTTATCAACTTTTCTCCACAAATAGCAACTCGATTGGTGTAAAGCTATCATTTATTATTTATTTATGACAGGTATAAATACATAAAATAAAGTCAAATTTGATTATGACATGAATGTTTATTTAATTTTGTTATTGATTTCTATTTGTATTTTTATTTAAAATTTTGCTCTCTGTTTTGTTCTGCGTTTCTTCCATGTTTTGTGTTTTTTTAAAATAATTTTTAAAACATTTAAAAATCATAAAAACCTGTCATTAAGGATTTCAAAGTTGTTTGGACGTCATCGTAAAAAACGTGACGTTTCGTTGCACAATAATCGTAACTCTACCTTTTGAAATTGTGACATCCTCTACCAGAAACGTACATGAAACTGCCACCCGCTCTGTCTCCATGGAGATGTCATTGCTTTGGCTGGTACTGCATGTTTCCCAGTGTAGCATTAAACACAGCTCAAGAAGACAAGCAGCTGACGCAGCCGAGTAAAGTTTCAGGACAAGTACAGTATTCTTGTAACTGAATACATGCGAGAGAGATACGCTTAATGTCATACTGTGGAATATTCCAGGTAACATCTCCGTGGAAACAAGCAGGGGGCAGACTCTTCACTCGAAAGGTTACATTCAGTGCAACCAAATAGATAATAGATAACGGACTTGCACACATACTACAGCGAGACTACAATTTGAGCCAACCCTGGACTTGACCAGGCCTAAATCAGAACGATCCATGGCTTTCAGAATGATGAGAAACTAGGACCGTTTCCATAGCAATTAACAATTTCAAACTAAAAATTATAGCTTTTGAATTGGATCTAAAACAGGAAGCTGAAACCCGTGAATTGAACACAGTCGACATCAGGGAGTCGGCGCTCTTCTTTACTAAGGAACTCCTCAAGGTTTCTACTTCTTCCCAAAGAAGTTTGGTAGTTTTTCCCTGAGGGTCTAAGGACAGGGGACCTTGGGACATTTGTCTAAGGACACGGGATGCTGGGACATTTCCAAGTCGCTCTGAACATTGTTTAATGTTCTCGCTGTTGCCCCTCGAGGCGACCGCTCTTGTGATTTTTGGCGTTACAAAAATAAATTGAATTGATGATAGTCGACATCAGGACAGAACAGGGATCCCAGCCAGGACCAAAGTAAATGTGAATGCATGTCTATTCATGGGTTTCAGACCTTTTTCTGTTATCAACGCCATTTTGAGGAATTTTGACCTTTCAAAAAATAGAATATTATGTGTTGAATTGTTAAAGCAAATCCATAGTGCTACTACTGGCATTAGAAAATTCTCCATGGAGACAGGCCAGCTTTTTGTCATTCTTTGGAGTGTTAGATGTGGAGACAAGCAGGTGGCAGAGTCAAATTTGTGGATAAAAAAGCCCCTTCACAGCAAGAGTGCATGTTTTCCAAGTTTTTGCAGTAATATAAAAAACAGAATCAAGTAATTGCTTTTATTTAAGTCTATTTTTTGGCAGAAATCTTTAATTGTTGATTGTTGCCATATCGTACTCTGAAATCTACCGACACTGAAGTCACATGTGCATGTTTTTGGAGAAAATAGAAGATCCAGACAACATTTACACATTTAGAAAGTTGCAACATTCCTGCTTTTGTGCAAATTAAGGAAAGAGGAAAAACAACATAGATTATGACGCAAACTGTATTAGTTTTGGTAGCTGTGACATTTTTGAGAGACATTTTAGTATCAATTTCTACGACTCGACAACCGACCAGGTCAAAAATGCAATAAATTAGACACCTTCATGTATTTGGAAGAATGTTAAACTTGCGTTGATTGCACAAGTGAATTTCCAGGTATTGTTTGTTCCACAAGAGAGCTTCAAAAAAGTACAATGTTCAGCTATTTTTAAATGAAGACCCACAGAGCGACCCAAAAGAAGCCCAGAATCCTTCACCGTCAGACGGATCGTTACCGCTCCCGCCCTGGTCCCAACGATCCCAAACAACCCCAAGTAAAACACGTACTGATTTTTGTCCAGAGCCAAGAGCAGCCGTTCGCCCTCCACTTCAATCTGCAGCTTCAGAGACGACGGGTGGTTCTTCTGAGGAAAGAGAGGGCATGAAATCACACCTCCAGTAATAACAATAACAGGGATTTACTCCGTCACCATACATTGGTTTGAGAAAATGTTTAGTCTGGGCGAAGGGGTGGGCGCTATGCCAAATGATATCATGTTTTTATTGAGCCGATTCCAACTCAAATTTGATCACAGATGTCGAGCACTAGTAAAGGTGGGAAATATATCGACATTTAGATAACATTGCGGGCAAATGGTGATTTTTCTGCACTTTTGTGAGACATTTTGCGGATATTTCACACTCGTCTGATAATAAAACTTTAAATATGTTAGTTGAGGTTTAAACACATGTCTGTTGGATTTACATCAAATCTTCCGACTATCATGATTGAGATGCTTTATGTTGTCTTAAAACGGTGACAACATCTCTACACCTCACTGTGATCGGTTGAATTCACCTGTCACTCACGGAGCTTAACGGAGGCGGACCAACAAGCACAATTCAAGCACAAGGTCATTCAAACTGCTTCACAAAATGGAAAAAAATGCATTAAAATGAGAATACAAATGAATGAAAACAGAATGAAACAAACAGAACTGAATCACGACCAAAATTAAAAATGTTATTGTCATATGATGTATTTTCTAATATACATTATATACAAATACAATTATTTTTGAAACGTATGTGCCTTAACCTTTCTTTTCATGGGATGCCCTTTTTTCAATTCAAATGTATTTATTTTTTATTACCTAATATATTTTCTCTGGCCCCGCCCTTGTAAGTATTTTCTTTTTTTCTCTCCTGTTTTTTCGTCTTTTTTTTTTGTATCTTCTCTTTTATCTTTCCAAAAAAAAAAACTTGTGTTAACCTGTTAACCCTCGCCGCAGGGTGAACACAGAGACACACAAACAATCATTTCACTCTCACGTTCAATTTTACAGTTGCCAATTTACCTAACACATGCATGTCTTTGGACGGTGGAGGGAAGCCGGAGACCCCGGAGAGAACCCACGGTAACACGGGAGACATGCAGACTCCACCCAGAGAGATCATGTGATGTGATGTTCGTCCGGGAATCGAACCCATGATCTCCTTCTTGGGAAGCAAAGCTCTGCCACAGTGCACCCATTTATATCTTATATTATTATTAATTATTACAATAATAATAATAATAATAATAAATAATAATAATAATAATAAAATAATAATAACAATAATATAAGTAGTATTACTATTATATTATTATTATTATTATTGTTATTATTATTATTATTATTGTTATAAATACATAAATAAATAAAAATCTAATATACTTTGACTGGAGGCTTATTTTGAATATGTTAAGAGAAGTCCACTTTCCAAATTCAAATCCACGTATAATATATCTTAAGCACATTTTATGAACAAACCCCATTCCAAAAGCTGCACCTACAAACAACAATGAAAAAGTAAAAGTATAATAGTGCTCTATTTGATCTCACTAGTCAGAGAACAATCAAACGAGTCAAATCAAACTGCAAAATAGCTATTAATTGATGAGTAAAAAATGCTGCGTTAAAAGACATAAAAAGGGATGCTGTTTGAACCTAACTAATAATAGTGATAGTAGATATATAAATATAATGAGGCTGATATATGGACAACCTCACATTATGAACAGTTTATACTTTCATTTAAGGCACACGAATAAAAGTGAAGCAGCGTGAACCACCAAAGGAGAGACCCTAAGTAACATAGTGACTCGCAAGGCTCTTTATTGGAAGTTTAATAAAGACATTAAGAATAAAATGTTGTACAATGAGATGCGGACAGCACACGGCGGTCTAATTTGACACAAAATGCTGCTTTTATTCATTATTTTACTTTATGGGAGTGCAATACAAAGAAAAGTTGGGTAAACAGCTTTAATGCAGCTTTAAATATTGAAATCTTTGCTCGACTACTTCTACTAGAGTAACATAATTATCTTCCTCTTGCCTCGGTACAAAAGACTGATCCAAGATGTGCGCCTTTGTACTGGGAATTGCTGACTTGCCACAGTAACCAAAACAATTCTTATAAATATTGAATGAGCCACACAGAACCACAGCTGTGACACGTTGAGCGCGGTCGAGTGTTTTCAACGACGAGCGGCGCAGAAAATCCTCATGAAGCCATTTCGTCAGTTAGAACAATCATCTTCATGTCACAGTTTCATCTGACTTTAATCCCAGCTCCAGATTTACAAGGCAGCGCTGCGGGCGCTGCGTCTGTCGTCAGCGTCACAACAAGTGGCACACGGTCGTACATCACGGAGAGACCGCCGCCCACACGCATTTAGCGCCGTCGGGCCGGAGTCGTCTCTTCTTCAAAAGCCGCTGCCAGAAGAGATCTGAGTGAGTGACGGGGCGACGTAACCAATCGCAGGAGGTGTGAACTCGGATCCGCCGGGTGCGACGTTACGCGTACGCGCCGCTCACTGATCTTTTCTTTGAGCCGGCGACTGAGCGCTCTGTGAGGGTGGAAGTGCGGTGGCGGCGGCGGCGGCGGCAGAGGAAACTCCCCAGGCTTCACAAAGGCAGAAGTGTCAGAAGTGTTCGTACAAATACTGTATAACGTGATCCATTTAAATAAAAGGAAAACTCCAAGCGCTTTTGCTTTGGGTCGGCTTGAGGTCAGCCACTTGCACGCCACGCTCGTCCCACTTCAGAGATGAGGGCGGAGCCGTTTAATGAGGTCCAGATTGCGGCTGCCGTGTGCACACTGGTCGCACCGCTCTCAAAACGACATGGCAACATAACAAGTGGCAGCGTGAAAACAACCTTAAATGTGTGCTGCTGTTGTTGTTGTTGTTGTTGTTGTTGCATATGTGTATTTGTTTCCAATATTTAGTTTTTCACTTGATTATGTGGGCACAAACCTCCTGGCACAGCGCCCCCTCAGGGTGAAATCCTGCGATAAACCCAAAGTCACTTGTTAAAATTCACCATTTAAAAAAATAAATAATATTATTGAAATCAACCTCCTGCAAACGAACCCCAGAACATGGGGAATTTAGTCCATGTTTAGCTCGGTTATTTACAACTTTAAGAAATTGGAGGCGCGCTGTTTTGATTTTTTACCATGTTGTTTTGATTGGCGTTTGGCTAATCACATCCCAAGAAACAGCTAGAGTGTTGAAAGCAGAACAAATTCAATCTCTCATGATTTGAATCAATAATTTAAAAAGAAACACCTTCAAAAGCTGCATTTGATCAGGCTGACTGGAAGCCAATCACACCATTTAGAAATCCGGGATTAAAAGTGAGTCAAGGATTGCAGCATTCAACCGTTTTATCAATATTCAAAATGAACTGTGTTATGAAGTTTGCTCTGTTAACTTTTAATGTTTTTTACAGCCCGGACCATCTCGATCTGACTTTATCTTCCAAAAACGAGTTGTTTCCTTGTTCAAAAATACCCGACTTTGTTGCGCTTTGAACACGCGGCATCAGAATATTTATTAATGTGGCTATTTTGGGACAGACTCGCATCACATTTGCTGCAACAAAAACACATTTATTAAATTTTTTTTGCTTAATTTCTAACTGAACTCATTGTGCCGCAACAATGACAAGTTCACATTTAACCCAACGTCAAAAGAAAATAACCACTTTTATCAGTACAATTACGCTAGCAATTTTGCAACAATAATCTAATATTTTATCTTACTTATTCTTTTAAATTGATGGGAGTTTTTATGACTGACACAGAGCAAAAATTACATTGAAATTACAACAGGCAATGTGTGTGTTTTGTGTAATCGTTTTATTGTTTTATCTTCCTCTGCGTCTTATTTAGTCAGAAACTCAAATTTGCAGGCCGTTAATTGATTGGCAAAATAATCCTTAGTTGCTTACTGTAATGGGTTTATAATAAAACCTAACAACAATCAATTATTATTCACATTGTTCTTTGTTTTTACCTTGTATGTGAGTTGGTGCACTGGCTTCCATTCGTCTCCCACCAGCTGAAGAGGTGTCGTCGTCCCGTAGTTCTTCTGCTTCGACGACGCGCTTCTTTCCGCGGTCGGGTTCAAACGATTTCCTAAAAAAAATTAAAAAAATAAACACATTTGTACACAATTTCTATGTCTTTTACCAGCTTCTGTTGTTACTTTATGTATTTGAGACAATACAGATATACAGATATACATTACATACAGGAGAGACGCTTTGCATCGCTCTAAAACCTACAAATCAAGTTAGAAATCTGGGGGTAATAATGGACTCAGACTTGAATTTTAACAGCCACGTCAGATCAATAACATCAGCATCTAAAAAACATTGGCAAAATGAAAAGTAGAGTGTCTCAATCAGACTTGGAGAGACTTATCCATGCGTTTGTCTCTAGTAGATTAGACTACTGTAACGGCCTGCTCACTGGCCTCTCCAAACGAGCTGTAAAACAGCTGCAGTACATCCAGAACGCCGGCTCGGTCCTGACTAGAACCAGGAAGTACCATCACATTAGTCCTGTGCTCAGGTCTCTGCACTGGCTCCCTGTGGCTCAGAGAATAGACTTCAAAGCAGCTCTGCTTGTATACAAGTCTCTCCATGGCTAGCAACCAAAGTACATCTCGGACATGTTAGTGCCATATGAACCATCTCGGACTCTGAGGACCTCAGGGACCGGCCTCCTGCTGGTGCCCAGAGTCAGGACTAAACATGTGGAATGTGCGTTTCAGTTTTATGCAGCTAAAATCTGGAACAGTCTTCCAGAGGATGTGAGACAGGCCGCTACTCTGGCAATGTTCAAATCTGAACTAAAAACTGTTTTGTTTAACTGTGCATATGACTGAAAGGATATTATTTGCATTCTTCTCTTTTATTAACTATTCTGTCATGTCTTTGTGATTTTAATCCTTTTTTTTTCCTGTTGTGTGAAGCACTTTGAATTGCCTTTGTGTATGAATTGTGCTCTACAAATAAACTTGCCTTGTCTTGCCTTTGTACCAGGATGTAGTGCCCTGTGCAGACTGACGTTATTAAGACCCACTGAAGGGAGGAGGAGCCTATAGCACACGTTTTTAGTGGTCAGGGAAACCTACGCAGACACGAGGAGAACATGCAAACTCCACACAGAAAGGCCCCATCGGGAATCGATCCCTGGACCTTCATGCTGTGAAGAGAGGGCGATAACGACAGCGCCCCCCAAAACGCAGAAATGTGTTTTTTTGTGCCAAAATGTAAACATGTGAAAATATATTTGTAAAAAG
The DNA here is from genome assembly GCA_015082035.1 of Chaenogobius annularis. Lineage (NCBI taxonomy): Eukaryota > Metazoa > Chordata > Actinopteri > Gobiiformes > Gobiidae > Chaenogobius > Chaenogobius annularis. The sequence goes on from BJKM01000037.1 coordinate 81,737, forward strand.
ACAAAGCAGGCACATGAGTGATAATGAAATCCTGAATACTTGATGTTTGATGTTTTTATTAAAGGTACACTGTCATTGCTCTGCCTACAATGTCCCAGTATGTCATTGGACGTCATTATATCCATGGAGACAACCAGGTTACGCAACCAGTTGTGTTTAACCGGGAATAATAACACATGTAATTGGATAGCTGGCCTGGGATTTACACTGTGCAATTTTCTGGCCGATTGTGACACAAATTTCAACTTTCGACACTTTCGGCTCCTCTGTGCGTCTGTGTCGTCGGCGGTCGCACGGACATGTTTGATATTTATCGTGAGTCGTCGTGTCCGAGCGCCGCTGAAGCCGAGTGAAAGCAGCGAGTACTCAGTAAAATACAGCAGCAGGTGGCAGTAAACGCCGCTCTGGTGGGCACAAAGGGGGTTCACCTTTTCGGAACAAATCAGCGCACACAAGCCAGAGGAGCGTCTGATATTAAATAATACAGCGCTAAAGTTGATATGTTTATACGTTTATATTTGATTTTATTTGATTTGATTTGATTTGATTTGATTTTATTTGATTTTATTTGATTTTATTTGATTTGGTTTTGATTTGTTTTGATATGAATTGATTTTGTTTTGTTTTGTTTTATTTTATTTTATTTTATTTATTTTGTTTTGTTTTGTTTTGTTTTGATTTGAATTGATTTGAATTGATTTGAATTGATTTGTATTTATTTATTTATTTTATTTTATTTTAAAATTATTATTATTCTTTTTTTATTTTAATTTTTTTTATAACAAAATAAAACAAAGCAAAACAAGACCAGATAGAGTAGACATAAAACAAAATAAGCCGACGTCCAACAACAACAACAACAACAAAAAAAGAGAATAATCCCGGGACACGGACCCTAAAGAAAACATCCCATTTAGTCCACAGTCTGTCAAATTTGTCCATTTTGAAATGAAGTCAGAATTTCCATTTCACGAATGTCCAATAATACTATGTCAGTCCAGTTTCACGGTTTCAATGTTTGGCGGAAGTTCGAGAAGACGGTGAGAACACAAGCAGCTCCTCGTCCCAGAGTCGATCCACAGTGTGAGGCCCTGAATCATTTGGAACGTCTTCAAATCAAACTCAATTGCCTGAGAGCCCAGCCAATAACATCACCATGGGGGAAAAAGAAGGCGCCTTTCTCTCCTTTTCATTTATTGATTCAATTTAACAGCAGTAATTATTAATTTTGTGCAAAAGGGAAGGAAGGAATGAATAATGTCATGTAAAACGTCTTCGACTGTCCAAAAAGTGAAATACGAATTAAAACGGAAAACTGAAACGAAACATTGTCCATTGTCCCGTTTGACATGCCTCAGACCCTTTGGCTCACAGAACACAAGAGAACAATAGGCATTACTGACCTACACAGTGATCCAATAAGCGGAGCCCCGTTTCCTCTTGCAGCAGTAATAAAAGCTGCCGTCTGTCTTTAAAAGCACATCACACGGGACTGAAATCTAATGGCGACTTGCTGCAGGACTGGAGCTAACATTGTGTTTACTGTAAATCAGATGACGCAGCGGGAGGGCCATTTTCAGCTCAGGTCGGTCTAACGGGAACGGCAGGGGGCGTCGGGCACGTTCGTTCCGCTGTAAAGACCCTAAATCACGCGGTTGCGTTCTACATTGGCAGGAACAGTAAAGCACTTTATGGGCGTGCGAGGTCTTACGGGGTCTCCAATTATGACCAAAATAACAGCTTTTTCCCACCCGCAACGTGCAAATCAGAGAGAAAAATATGTCATTACGTGCGAAAAGTTTATCTGCTAAAACGTTGAGTTGGAAAGTAATTTGTTAAAATGATTCAAGGAGAAAGATACATCAGAAACGGCTATAGGTAAGTGACGGTAGAGATAGTAGTAGTGTAGTAGAAGTAGAAGTAGTAGAAGAAGTAGAAAAACTTGAGAAACAGAAACATGTCAGACCACGGGAATGAAAGAAAATGAAAGATTTCACTGCTGTCTGGTCACAGTATCAATTATCGTGAATAATCGTTAAAGAGTGTAAGACAGGCTTATACGATTGTCTCATTTTGACTCCATTTGGTGTATTTATACCTGTTGCACATATAAATGATCATTTTACACCAATTGAGGAAGTGTTTGTGGAGAACCGTTGAAAAATCTGTAGAAAAATGACAGGAAGTGACATCACTCCAGTCAAAATTTATGCATTTGACTCTCGAGACATAATTCAACAAACACGAAGTGAAATTATAAACCTAAAAAATTTGCTATTCTGTGATAACATTTTTATTTTTTTCATTTTTTTTTAAGCAAAATTCTAAATATATTTATCTTAACTGCGTTTTAGTTCAACGCGTCGTCCGACCTGTAGGGGGCACTTTAAATCTTGACGATGTTTCTCGCAATAATCATATCGTAACATATCGCTAACTAAATACATTTGAATGCCAAATATAGTTACAAATACAGTTAAACTTGACAGACTTACGGAGATCGGGATGGTGTCGTCGCATGTCTACACCAGTGGAGGTTTTAAGAAGCAAAATACTTATCGTTCATTCCAAAGTATTCTGACACTACAGTGTGATAAATGTACGCGACGCAGCGGTTTATCAGGTTATTCCACAGCTTTTATGTTTCTTTGCGCCGTAGAGTTTGTGCTAATATCTCTCTGAGGATGTTTGGCGTTGGATCGCGAGCTATATTCACCGGACGAATCAGCACTTTCACCGTTTCGGCACTTTCGCTGCTGAAAAACGATATAAAAGTAGATCGATTTGAGTAAAATGTTCAAATGTTCAATGTCTACACGCCAGAAAAAACAAGTCGACAATGCACCGATTCCCTGGGCGGCCTGAAAACGGCTTTGTGTCTGTGTAGAATTATTGTTTGCCGTTGAGATCGGCAGCGCTTTGTAGAATAATACAACCTGAAGGAGGATTTACAACGAATGGCGACGCCCAAGGACATTTACGGAACAGACCTTTTAAAATACGATGTCATCTGAATGTTCAAACGACCAGAGAGGAGGCAAAACAGAACTATTCTTCCATCCTTTGAAAAGAAACTGACATTTGTACTCTGGAGATAAAAATGTGCTGCTACATTTGCATTTACATCTAATGGATTGGTCGGATTCGTTATTGGATCATTGAACCTGATAATGAATCCGACCAATCCACTAGATCTAAATGCAAATATAAAGAACACGTTTTTATCTCCAGAGAAGTTCGAGGGACGGAAAAATACTACTGTTTTCTAATCTCAAATTTGAATTTGAGCCTCACTAAATGTATCATTTGTGGTAAAGTATGTCATATACTGTATCTATGGATACAATGAAAAACTATTGTAGGGTCAAGTATTTGTCCAAGAAAACCTAAAAATCCAGATTTAGTGTTCATCAAAAGACCAAAAAAAATGTATTACAATAATAATAATAAAAATAAAAACAATAACCATAATAATAATAATAATAATAATAATAATAAGAATGATAATGATAATAATAATAATAATAATAATAATAATAATAATAATAATAATAATAATAATAATAATAATAATAATACAATAATAATAATAATAAATGTCAGAGTAAAACACACTTTAACAAATAAAAAATTAAATCCCATGTGTGATTTTTGCGACGACAAAATCACTTCAGACTTTTAAACTCTTTGTCACAAGTTGTACTGTCGCCTCCCCTACCTCCTCCCCCATCTCCTCCCCCGTCTCCTCCCCCGTCTCCATATGGGGCATCAAATTAATGCAGCCAGGGGACCAGTCATGCCCCCCCTAGTGCCCAATACAGTAACTCAACACTTTTTGCTGGTTAAATTCCTCTTTTTTCAACTTACTCAGCATGGCCCCCCTCTCCCCCCCCACAGAGTGTTTTTATAGCTAATGAGGTTAGGCGGACCGCCCACTCTCTGGACCAGGCTGCCCGTCCTGTCCTCGCCAAACACTCGCCTCTTATCACCACCGGGTTCAAGTTTCAGGACTGCTGAGTTTACTAGAGAAAGTGCTTGCTATAGTCACGACAGTTGTATTTCTACTACTACTTTCATTGTCAGTACCAAGGATATTTATTAACTATTACTAATACTATATCCTACTATTTTTACTAATATCACTATAGAACTACGGCCACCATTGCTACATTTTCTAGCCAATGAGGTCAGCTTGATTTTAGCCTGCTTTGGCCTGGTTTGTCATTTGTTTACCCTGCTTTGGCCTGGTTTGTCATTTGTTTACCCTGCTTTGGCCTGGTTTGTCATTTGTTTTTAACCTGCTTTGGCCTGGTTTTTCATTTGCTTAGCTGGCTTTGGCCTGGTTTTGTCATTTGTTTAGGCCTGCTTTTGCCTGGTTTGTCATTATCCATTTACCCTGTACCCTGCTTTGGCCTGGATTGTCATTCGTTTACCCTGCTTTGGCCTGGTTTGTCATTCGTTTAGCCTGCTTTAGCCTGGTTTTTCATTCATTTACCCTGCTTTGGCCTGGTTTGTCAATTGTTTAGCCTGCTTTGGCCTGGTTTTTCATTTGTTTAGCCTGCTTTGGCCTGGTTTGTCATTCGTTTAGTTGGCTTTGGCCCGGTTTGTCATTCGTTTAGCCTGCTTTGGCCTGGTTTGTCATTCGTTTAGCCTGCTTTGGCCTGGTTTGTCATTCGTTTAGCCTGCTTTGGCCTGGTTTGTCATTCGTTTAGCCTGCTTTGTCAGGAGCGCCGCTTGATTTTGTAATAATACGTTTCAACAGTCCTATATATTCCTAATATTCAATGAACAAGAATGAAACTAGACCTAGAGTAACCCGGTCTAAAGCCGAGTTAAACCAGTACCAAACCAGATCTAAACTAGTACTAACCCAGAATTAAACCAGTAAACTATTTTTGTTGTTGTTTTGCTTTAATATTTGGAGGCTGGGTCGAGGGCCGGATCAATAGCCCTGAACTAAAGCAAATACATATTTTCCTTAAATACTCTTTTGACCTTTGCTTTGGCTTCTCAAAAGCTAGCTTGGGCGATTTAACGGTAGAAAGGCTCAAAACAAATCTGGCAGTGATTTATGGACTTAAATCAGCGCAGGAGACCTCTGGATTCCAGCCTATGACTTTACAAATCTGGGAAATTTCAAACGCAGTGTTTTCTGAGGCACTTAGGCAGCCAACCTCGTAAGCAGGATTAATTAGAAGTGTGAATGAAGCTAAATACAACTCCAGGAATGTTTTTGATAATGGAACGATGTTGTAACATGACTAAAAGTCCAATTAGCTTCATATGTCCTGTTACCATGGCGAAATGGAATGTATTAGGTTGGAATAGAGCTTACCAGTACATGAGCTATGTGTAACTTAAACTACTACTTCTACCCCATGTCAGCTTATCCTGTCGCGGTCAACTTCCCTGCCGCTTATCAGCATCAGGACTTTGTGTTCGCTGAGCTGGTCGCCCCCGACTCCCGGCTTTGTTATCAGCCGTAACACTGACCCACAATGATAGAGCCCAGAGACGAGGGGGAAGAGGAAGAGGAGGAGGTGGAGGAGGAGGTCTTTTAGCAGTGAGAAAACGCAGAACAAACTTGGGGTTATTAGCACCATCTGATGATAAGCAGACGCTGCAGTTTAGACTAATGAGTCATGCTTCAGAGGGGCCGAGAAAGAGATGGTTAAGCCTATAAAGAAAACACTAGTCAGCTGGTAGTAATAATCTGTGTACAGTTAGCACATGTGCAAGAGGAACTAAGATAACACAGCGGCGGCGGCGGCACTTTGGGAAAAAATGTTAAAAGATGAGTTGTTCTGGGTTTAATTATTTTACATTCTGTCTGGGTGGGTGTCCTCTAAAGGAAAAAAATACATAAATATCGACAGAGTTAATAATTGATCTTAAAACTAGCATCAAAACCGGATTCTCATTTGAAGTATCGATACTGAAATAAAATCATATATATTGGACAAAATTAAGACTTTTTTTCTAAATATTTTTAGGGTGGTCTTATTAGAACTGCGTGATAACATTGAGAAAAAACTATTATTTTGTGTTGAATATTACATTTTTATCAATGTAATGTATTGTGTAAATGCATTAAAATAATAATAATAATAATAATAATAATAATAATAATAATAATAATAATAATAATAATAATAATAATAATCATAATCGTAATCATAATCATAATCATAATAATCATAATACTAATAATCATAAGAATTATAATAATCATAATAATGTTGATTACAATGAAGCACATGTGTTTCTATGATTGCACTAATATCAGAACATGCAAAGTAAAATATTGTTGGGTTGAATAAACCTTTTGCGCATTGTTAAAAAATAAATTTAATAAAAAAAAAAAAAAATGTGGAATAGAGTATCAAACCTTTTCTTATCATTCAGGAGAAGGTGTTTATGGAAGATAACTGGTTTCATTTCACTGATTTTGAATTTTCAAAGCTGGTAAATTTGAATTTCAACCTCGTCGGTTTAAACATTCAAAAGGGAAACTGCACCTTTTTAATATTCGTACGCACAGAGTTTCAGAGTCAGAGAGTGTCAAATTTGCTTCATTCATTCGGTTTCATTCACTCGGACTAATTCTAATTTGTGAACTCATAAGACACACATTTGAAATCGTGCTTGAACAAATTGCTTTCCATAGCGCTTGTTCCCCACTGCTCAGCACAGGTTTACCCCCAAACACTGCCTATGGTGGAAGAACGGATAAATGGAGAAGAAAAGTACAGGAAAAAATACTTTAAAATGACCTATAATGACATTTTTCTGGTAGAATATCTGCCACCTGCTTGTCTCCACGGTGCGGCTATCGATTGGTCAAAACATTTTAAACCTACCAGGTGACAGGTTACACAGACTTTATTTGGTGTAGTTATACATATGTAGTTTTACACCAATCGAGCAGGTATTTGTGGCGAAAACGTTGACGAATCTGTAGAAAAATGACAGGAAGTGACATCACACCAGGGACACTCCTTTCAGTCAACGTTTATGCAGAAGTCACACAAAGAAACTACTTTTTTTTTGACTCTCTAAACATTCATTCAACAAAATAAAGCCGCTCTCATTTATTATTATTTGTCAAATAAAATAAAATAAATGTTTGCCCAGTGTTTTCTGAGTAATTTCGTCGTGTGATGTCATCAATTACCACCAGGAAGTGATATTATAAACCTCAAAAATGTGCTATTCTGGCCTAATATTTTTTATGAGCTTTTCAATGGGTCGTCCAACCTGTCAGAGGCACTTTCATTGTACCTTTCACAATAGCTAACGTTTTGATCAACCTTACATACATTTAGAAACGCTGAGTCAATGTGATTTTAAATTACACCTAACGCTATAAACTTAACAGCCAAACAAGGTACATTTATTAAGTGCTAACACATTTTAAACGCTACTTGGACCAGTAAGGATAAAGCGTAGCAGTAAACGTTGGGTGTAAATTACTCATTGTGCTGTGTACATATATATATATACATAAGAGGCAGATATAAAAGTGTATTATTTCCATATTGAGTTGAGTTCAGGCCATAGCTGCAGTTTCGCACATATGGCATCTCAATAACAGTTCTGCGGTTTGGGCTCATCAACTTTGAAGAGAAACATTACACTCGGTGCCGCTGCTGATTGAATAACCATTTTGTTACTTGCGCTGCACCATGACAAATACTGTATGGGTTTCACCTTGTACTGGCGAAGGGAAAAAAACAACTACAAACCGGAGTAAGTTACTGCAGGATCTACGTCTGAAGCGCAGTCCTTTATAGGAACTGGAGGGTTGGTGGGCTGAATTGTGTTTGTGTTTGCCTGATCGCTAAGAAACAAGACGAACTAATCAGTATCATTAGAAATAACTGAAGCAATATAATATGTACTAAACTATGGCTTGAATTATTATTGTTTTTCCTATTGTCTAATCCAGATGTTTGATTACATTTTGTACATTTTGGCTTTTTAAGAACGGATAATTTTGATCAATATCAATTTCTTAACATGAAAAATACAGACCTTTAATCTGTGCTATATAATACAAAAAATATCCAGATTTCTTCCTCAAAAGTCTCAATTTAAAGTCTATTTGAGAGGTTGGACGACACAATTCACAAAAACACAATTATAGTTCAGATTTGACCAAACATTTTGCCTGTTTGTCCGCAGTTTTACCATTTTTGTACAGTTTATAATTGGACAACCTGGTTGGACATGAGCAGCACATGTGACATATGTAGAGGTAATTCCACAACTGTTACCTAGCAACCATAATGTAAAGGGAAAAAAAGCCAGAATCCATATACATTACACAATAGTTATGATTTGACAAACAATAATGCCATATAACACATGGTTTAAACCAGGGCTATTCAACATAAGGCCCGGGGGCCAAATTTGGCCCTGCAAGCAATTTAATCTGGCCCACGACCCATTTTTCAAATATTGAAAAGATAACATCAAAATCTTGTTTACTGGTATATTTCTGGTTTAGCACTAGTTTAGACCTGCTCTGGTCTTGGTTTAGTCCTTGTTAAATTCTGACCTGTTTTTATTCAGGATTAGTCCTAGTTCAGACCTGATTGGTACTAGTCTAGTCCTAGTTTACTTCTGGTTCAGTATTGCATGGGCAGTTTTGCAAAGCGATGTTATTAATCACATCATGTTATTAATAGTTATTTTACTATATTAACTAAAGTTAAAGAAACAGCGTCGTGGTTTTGTGCGACCCCAAATGTTGTTACAGCAGTGGCATGTTGTGCTCCTGAAGCACTCTGGCCCTCGGGAAAATAAAGTCGAATAGCCCTGGTTTAAACTGTCAGAAAGCGCGTCAGTTGAGCGTAAACTGTCTCCGTGTCACGTCGCACATTGATGACATCACAGAGGGATTCCGTTTTAGAATTCAGCACTACTTTTATGTTTCAAAATTTCTTACTAAACGGAAGTAAAACTATGATAAATATTTACCACAGGTTCTACGCCACCAGACTAAGTCCTAATTAGAAAAACAGGAGAACCTTCACATGGACTTTAAACCACATGCTTTTACTTTTGAATTAAAAGACCCACAGACGGAGACGTTAGAAATAACTGACATCACAATTAACATTTGATAACTGCACAGCCCGAACCTTAATGTTTCAAGCTTCAAACAGTTCTTCAAACAGCGGCAACAAACATTATTCCTTTGGTAGTTTGCAAATATTCAAACCCTTAACTAGAACATTTATAACATTAGAGGAAACACACAATTATTTTCCAGCTGCGAGTGTTCTCAGTCGCTAGAGTGGTATTGTGGGAGCGCTAAAAGTGGCACCAGGACTTTGGGAGAACAGCTTTATTTATACGTTCAATAAAGGCGAATGTAAACAGAGAAGTTAATAAAGCCGAGTTCTGGCTGCGACTTGTACCTCGAGTGGCCCCTGTGTGGACAAGCGGGGGACTGTGCCGTTTACACAGCGCCCATAAAGTACTAGTACCGCGGAGATACGGCGGGGTTCGTGAAGTATCGGCGCAGGGACCGAAAAACCTTATTAAAATAGTAACTCAATTAATCTGCAGGAAATTCCAAGCGTTAGCGGTTATTTTATTGCTATATTATTTTACTGTGAAATATTAGTGTGTAGTTTTAGGTTTAAATCATGTCCCGAAACTGCAATAAAAACAAAAAACAAAAAGAACGTGTTAATAACAGATTCCACGACTAAAAGTTAAATGAGCACAATGTAACTTTTCTGGGGGATGTTGTTGTTGCTGCTTTACCTGGAATGTTCCACAGTATGGCATTAAATATATACACCTTGCATGTATTCAATTAGTTTGAATACACATTGAGAAAACATGCACTTTAACAGTGAGCGGGGTCGCCTTTCCAAAGATCTGACCTGTCACTTGGGATCTCAACTAGGGATGTCAATAATATTGGGTTAATTGATAATTGTGATTATTCTGGTCACAATATAATCGTAAGAACCAAAAAAATTATAGTAATCGTGACAATTTTAGAAGCAAATTTAAGTATGTTTTGTTCAATATTTATTTTATTTTATTTAGAAATTTAGAAATAATAATAATAATAATAATAATAATAATAATAATAATAATAATAATAATAATAGTAATAATAATAATAATAATAATAAATCAATACATGAATACATCAATAAATACATACATTAATAAATAAAAAATAAAAATAAAAATAAAAATAAAAATAAAAATAAAAATAAAAATAAAAAATTACAAAATTACAAAATAATATTCTAAAGAGTGATGCTCACGCCAATGACGAAGCTAAACACGCCCCTAAACTTTGCGATTTGCATAAACACTTTGATGTGGTCTCATTTACCATCCTTTGGGTATGTATGGTTAAGGTTATTAATAACAGCAATATCTAATTACATTTCCATTTTGAGTTTTGTTGCCACCAGAACTTTAAAGCGTATTCCCATTTCCCACTTCCACATTTAACCTTTTAAACCAAACCAAATTTCCAAACCCTCAAAACCGCAGAGTTCTTGGGAAACAAATGACCTTCAACGAAGTCATTCAAACGTCAAAAAAAAAAAAAAAAAAGTCCTCGTTTGCAAGATTTTTAACAGGTCCACTCTTTCACTTTTTCCTCTCGGCAAATAAATCAACAACTGTTCACTGTTTGGATTTCTCACCGGCGATCGCAACCCGCCGCTCCCAAAAACTATCACCGTGAACCGAGGCACTCAGAACAGAATATATTTCCTTTTTTTATGAGAGAAAAGTCGGTATTTTCCCAGCTTTGTCATAAGTGAAGTTTGAAGCAGGCGACAAATACAGTGGAAGGGATGGGTCATTTTTACTGCACTGAAATATATTTGTGATTTTATTGTGTCAACCAAATACTCTTGACACCCCTGTTCAAAAGGTATATCCTGGTATTTTTTACTTTGTTAATATTGCGTCGTTCACTTTAATAGTAGTAAAGTTATGCCAAATTGACAGTTATAGGCAGAATAAAAGTAAATGTAGCTTAAATAAACCCAAATTAAAAACACATTTTTCAAATCGGATTCTGCCTATTGACAATTTATTATTACATCACTGAATATAATCTGTTGTGTTTTTTTTTTTTCCATTCATTCGTAATAAAATACATGATGATTGACACACAGTTACACAAAGAATGAATGAAAAGCAGCAGAAAGAAGAGCAATCTTATGTTATCTTCCTCTTTTTCAACTTGTACTTAACACTGATATTTTAAAACTCATTACAATAAACATTTGCTTTAAAATAACATACAAAAATACATTGCAAACAGATCTCCGGTGCTTTCTCTCAACAACCTAATCTTATTTTTCATACTCACTTATTATGATATGGTTCATGCAGTTATTGTTCTTGATTACGTTGATTTCAAAGTGGGAACCAACCAGAGAAAAGGTCCAAGAAGTAACGGAGCCAAAAGGACAACGCTAACTGTCGGTTCTTTGGCTTTAGAGCGAACACAACGCAAAAAAACGAACACCACACGAACAGTTACCTTTTAACTTTAGTCCTCCATGTCCAAAAAACAAAGCACTGCACATCATCTAAAGAGAAGAGCTGAAGAAACAACGGAATATGCAGACTTCCGTGCGGAGCCTCGTGTCAAAACTCTGTGCTTCAAAATAAATCCACACGGTGTCGGCGTGAAGCTGAAGACGCGGCTAAAATATGATCCAAACTTGACTATATTCCTCGTTCTTGGTCCAGGTGAGAGTGCAGCCTCACAACGTCTGCGTGACGATGTGGTCGGGGTCCGCGTAAGTCCAATCTCCGCCACAGTCGTCGTCTTCCGTCATGTAAACACGGCTCTCGTTCACTTATCGGCAGTGGTTTTGAGTTACAACTGGACAGACGGCACACGAATATGATTTAAAATTAGCTTTAACACAGTTACAGGGCGGTTAAATGCTGGGAAAACCAATTTCGGCCATTCATTTACACCGAAAACCCAGGAAAAAAGAACCATTAAGGAACCGGTATCGCAAAACAGGTATCGCTAATGTACTGGTATCGGGGGGAAAAAATCAAACAGTACCCAGCCCTGTTAAACCGGTGCACATTTTTCATCCCTTTGAAACGTCTCCAGACACAAGGTGCACCCAACCTTCAACATATCATATCAAAATGTGATTTTCATTTTGACGGCAGCTGCAAAAAAAACAAACAAACTCTGGAAACCATCGTGATCAAAAACGCCTTGAAGGACACACAAGGATGACGCATCTTCTCCGGCCTCACAATGTCTGGCAACTACTCTGTCCACGAAAAGAACCACAATAAACGCATGTGGACTATATTAAAACCATGGCGATGATGCACAGTTGGACCGACAAAAACGATAAAAAACGGGTCTGGGTTTTCTATAAAATTATTGAAAGTAATCAATCCCCAAAATGTAAAGGGTGTTTTCAATCAAAATGCTGTTCCATGTTCCTTGCGTAACCGTTACCCACTGGAGAGGCTAACGTTGTGCCAGTTGTTTGTTCACAATACAGGCTTTTTCAAGTCTAATGTGCTTTAAAGTATAAAGTTATAGCTGCTTTTTAAATTCATTAAAACTGGAGGCTTCATGGAGATAAGGCATTCATCTTAAACAATCTATACGCCTCATGACCAAGTGTTTTTGCTTTTGTTTTTGTAGTTAAACCACCAGGAATTGATTAAATGCGGAATATGTAAGTTTAATGCCATACGAAGAAACGCTACCGACAAAGAAATGACACACAAACGTTACATTAGGCACGTTTCGTTCCAATTTAGGACAATAAAACAGACATTTATGCTGTTTTTCAGGTACTTTGCATTGAACTATAACATTAGTCGATCATCATTTTACATTTTGTACATTGCAAACCCCCAATATTGGTCAAAAACATCTCAATAATCTGTCTAAAAACTGCAGAACGGACCAGCCCCGCCCGCCTCTTCACAGTGACAAGCGGCGGATTGTCATTTACACACGTTCTGCTTATTTTTGAAAAGTGGCTACGTTTTTGTGGGCGGGGGTAGGGGGTAGGTGAAAACAGGCATTCTCTTAGCACTCGGTTAACTGGATGAACTGAAATAAACGAATCAATCAAAGGCACAACATACAACTTTGGGTGAACTAATGATGAGGAAACACTGTTGTAAAAAAGGTTAAAAGCGCATTTACGTTCCGCATAATGTGTCAGTATCATTTGTTTTAATTGTAATACTGTACAAATGAATGACTTTCCGCACAAACGCTCATTCAGGCAGGAGTGTTATGCAAACATCGGGTCGTTTCAGAATGGTATTCCCGGTTCCGTTTTCCAATTAATTCCCGAAAAACGAATCCAAAGGTAAAAAACAGCGCCTCCATTCAAAACAGTTAATCCCATAATCTGCCTGTGTTTGCTGTCACTTTACACTCGACTTGTGCCCGCTCGTATGACCAGCTCAGCCGCCGTGAAAAGCGTCTGCTAATCTTGGCCGCCGTCCACCGTCAACACGTGAACGGGGGGGGGAAAGGGGGCCGCGTCGACACACCTGATCTCAAGAGGAAACGCACAAGATGACATCATAACTACGAGACGAGGTGACGTCATAAACAAGAGACCACCCGCGGGTTGTGCTTGAGCGGCTTGGTCAAAATGTAGATGGATTTATGGAGGGATTATGCTCGTTTAATGAAACCATACGCCCTCTAGTGGTTAAGGCCAGCAGCAGCAGCAGCAGCAGCAAAACCATAAACCACCTCATTCGCTCCCTCTCTCCTCTTCCTCTTCCTCCTCCTCCTCACCACAAGCTGTTTATCAAAATTAAACTGATTTTATCACAACTCCTTCTAGAATTACGGCTATAAATCTATCTCTACTACTAATACTACTACTATTACTACCACTACCTCTACACTACTTGTATCTGCCACAACTTCTGCTATTGATAAGATAAATTACATGACAAAATATAAGAATTATGGGTTAACTCCGGCGTACCTGTACAAACAAAGTATGAAAAAGAAAGACATAATCCACTTATTTTCAGTCAAATCAAGCATTCTGGGACGAATCAGGTTCAGTTTGTACTTCAAACCTACAAACATTCGGTCCGGCGGCACAGCGGCTGGTGGTACAGTGCTTGGTGGCACAGTGGTTAGCGTTTTCAGCGGTTTAAGTCATATCTTGAAGGGAGACAGCAGTGTGTTGGCATCAATAAGGACATTTCTGCATTTATAAAAAATAAACTGGTGTGCCATAAGGGTCCATTCTTGGGCTCTAGTTTTTTTCATTGTAAATCAAATTAAATGTGCTTCAGGTTGATTTAATTTATTTAATTTATTTAATTTATTTAATTTATTTTTATTTATTTTTATTTATTTATTTTTTTTAATCAGGGACAGTGCACATAAAACATTTGACCAACAGGAAATATGCTCGTGCCAGGTCAGAGCAAAGTTGCCATTTTCCACCTGCAGTCCCTTCACTCCTTATATTTACCAAATCTAGGCGGGGGTTTGTTTCCACTTACAATTAAGAGTAAATCCGGGCCCAAACTACAAAGTCTCAGTTTGGGTTTTATTGACCCCGGGCGACAGCTCGGCTAATGGGGATCCCAAATAGCAATAAACATATTTAATCTGATTTGACTCTTTCAATTCTTTTGCCAATTAAGGAAAGTAATGTTGTGTTCTGCGATGGCTCAGGCCAGTGTTTCCCATGAACGGAAAAGAAATATGGCGGCCTCCCATGGTAAAAAAACAAAACAAACGCAAAACCGATAACACAGTTATACTACACGGCATCTGTAATCATTAAATATAACGAGTAAAATACTGTGCCATCATAGTCTCTGTATAAACATGGGGGGAAACACTGAAACGTATTCAGTTTGAGGCCATGTTTAGCCGGCTTTCAATACTTTGATCGTGCATTACACACAGTTAGATGCAGATAGTACGACGAACATGTATTTCACAATATTTAACCGCCTGGGAGCAGTACATTCTCCATATCTACTGTATTGATAGTCGATGTATTACCCCCTCTATAAATAACCATGACCCCCCCAAGGATAATTGTCTGGCGCCGCCCCTGGGTGAAGTTAATAGAACCAGCGTCGCTCTACACCCCCCCCCCTGTAACCCCCCAACACATGATACACAATGTGAAATGGATCTCGCTGCAGTAGAGATCACTATGGCTCAGCAGGCGGGCGGTCTCAGAAAACTGCCTGGCGGGACGGTCCGTTTACTCCCCCTAGAGGCCAGCGCAGCCTCGTATCGCCCCCCCCCCACTGACCGTGCGCCCCAAATGCACAGGTCAAAGTGTGTGTGTGCGGACGCTGCGTCATTTGTTATCTCGCTGGTGAATTAATTTCTCCGCGCACAATAAAAGTAATCGCCACCCCGCCGCCTGAGAAATGTGGTTTTAAAGTATGCCGCCCGCTCTGGTCTCCATGGAGATGCCACTGCTGAACCCGGATCTTCCACAATGCGGCGCGCGACCCGTCTTTCTCCTACGGTGACGATTACAAACCGAATCTGTGGAGAGGCGAGCCCGCTGCGATACGATAATGCATGTTTTTTTTTTTTTTTTTTTTAATATAATGCCGTACTGCGGAACATTTCAGGCAAAACAATAACAAGAAAATCTGAAAAGTTCCATAGTGCACCTTTAAGCCGAACGGTCTTAATGATGACACATGGAATCGCACCAACAACCTGGACGTTATTCTGTCGTTTGCAATTATCTCGATAACGATATTCAGTTATCACTTTAACGCTTTAACGATGCATCGGTGTAGATGAAATGTGCCTGTAGATGTCGTGGTTGAGGTTCAAAAACGTGAATGAACCATGAAAAATAAACACAAAAGGACAGAAAAATCCCTTTGTACCCTTGTTTGGAAGTTTAATCGTGACATTTTTGTTTCAAATATGTTTTTTTACAGTCATTTTTAATGGTTTATAATAAAAGAAAATCTCCAAAACCATATTTTTTTTAATATATATCTCATGCCTCTACTTGCTGTCCCTGTAGATGTTATGCTAGTACTTACAGTAGTACTACATTGAGGCATTGGCAGTTTTGCAATACTAATCATTTACTCAAATTGGCTAATATAATCGGTGTAACTCCTGAGTTTTCTCGAATGGGATTACGACCATTTGAAACCCTTTTGAGTTCCATTATTGTGCACGAACAGTACTTTTGTCGTACTTTCTCCACCTGTGGCCGCCTCGTCGCTGTAAAGTACATGTCATTCTCTATAACAGACCTGACATTTCACCCGTACGTCTGGGATTTTTAAAATGTCGAACCGCTTTTATTAAAACTGGAGTAAAGTATGAAGAGTATAAACAGGTTTGAAATGGACTTTGATGCTCCACCCCTTGGTACAATAACAACAGAAGGCCATATTAACCCAAAGCCACCAGCGAGAAATCAATAAGAAGATCAATATTTGCTCTGCTTTACCTTCGTGCAGGCCCCACTATCTGCAACAATGAGAAATGACATGCAAAGCCACGAGAGGATAGAAACGTGTCAGAAAACAACAGTAAACCATGAGCTAGTGCTGCTGTAATGCCGCGCACTAAATATTTGGCAGTGCAGTAGGAGAGGGAGTGGCGATTAGCGAATGTACGATAACTCTGATGACGGGAAAAGCACAAGAGCGAATACAATGTACAACACTAGCTGGAGAAGGCCTGGAGGGTGAAGGCGAAAGTGGTGCCCGTGGTCATCGGAGCACTCAGTGACCCCCAAACGGGAGGAGGGGCTACAACACATCCCTGGAAAAACATCACAGTCCAAGTGCAGTACTCGGAACAGCAAAGATACTGCGCAGAACCCTCAAGCTCCCAGGCCTTGGGTGGAGGACTCGAGCTTAGAAAAAAAGGGAAGAGACCACCCGCGAAGGGTGAGAAGAATTTTATATACATATATATATATATATATATATATATATATATATATATATATATATATATATATATATATATATATATATATATATATATATATATATATATATATATATATATATATATAGTATAGTATAGGTAATATATTATATGACATTCCAGGGAGGCGCCCAGCGAGGCTAGAAAGATGCCCTGAGCCACTCAAATCTGCTCCTCCCACGGTGGAGAGCAGCGACTGTCACTCTAAGGGACCGCGCCATAGAGACCTGCGGAGGAAAACATACTTTGACCTTTCAAGTCATTGCCAATGGCGGAACTTCTTTCATTTATTGCGTGAGGTATAACTGTAGATTGACCGTTTTATTTATTATCTATTTTATTCAGTTTTTTTATGTATAGTAAAGAAAGAAGTATCAGCTGCTAAGTCACATTTGTCAATGGCATCGACACATCTGTAGGTTGAGGTGGACACTGGCAACATGTTCAGGTCAAATATCGTGTTTTGTTCTTCATCAAACAACCAAATATGTATTTATATAGACTATTGTGCTTCACATGCCGACACCGATAACACGCCACTATCACTACTTTACTTTCCATTCTTATTTTCTTTTTAAAAACAGTGGGGATTCGGCAGCGTCGCAACAGCATTCTGTTGCGCTACAGAAGAGAGAATACGCTGCTGCTCACAAGGGGCGGGGCGTATAAGGGGCACGTGGCTGCAATATATGACGGAAGTAGACACACCCAGGTGCTCGTAGCATTAGAGACTATGAAACCAGACAGACGCACATTCGGTCTCTTTAATGGGCTCATTCTTGCTCTACTTTGGAACTGAAAATGCACCGACGCTTGTGTCCTCATGCTGGCCGTTTATGGCTTGGTCCTGGGTCCTCTCGCAGGAACAAGCTCAATACCGTGAAAATGGGTTTTCTTCTAAAAGTATAGCTTACAAACAAGACAAAACCATACTGTCACCTGGATTCCTTAAGGGGCACATATTATTATCAAAGAAAGGAGCTTTTAACCATGTTCTAAATTGTTCCTCATCAACATGACACGACTCTACTAGTACACTTGGAACTCAGTATCCACTGCGTGGGTTGAGGAATCCTGGTAGAAAATCCTCTCCTGACAGTGAAAAACGGTATTCTAACCTGACCGTTTCCGTCGATTAAACTGAACTGTGTTGTTAAGTACCATGAGGATCATTCGAGAAGCAAGTATTTCCGCAACTTCCTCCAGCAGAGGCTCATAAGTACAGACCTGTCGTCGAGCGGGGTCCGGACCTAAGACTACTACGGTAAAGATTTATCTCTTCACGGTTGGACGCTTTGTGAGATAATGTTTGATTGACAAGAGCAGCACGTTGTTGCCCTCGACGCTCGATTGGTCCCTTAAAAAGCCAAGAACAATTACTCGAACGCAACTGAGGATCGTGGGAAATCGGGATGCCAAATTGCGACAGGCGGAATTGCCGTTCAACCGACGGTCACGGGTCGGGTCTGTTCGATGGGTGAATTGCGAAGCCAAAAACTTTTCAAATTGCTTGTTGGCAGGTTATACAATATGGAAGTATAAAAACTCCTGAAAGACTATAACTACATGGCGTGCCAGTATTTTCTGAGCGTGGCAAGTTCACTTACTATTTGGTTTAGCGATTGTCTAAAGGAAATGATTGGTATAACTCTTTTAAAAATCGGATTTAAAGCAGGTAGTTTGTAATTATTGGGGGTTGTAAGATAACTGTGGTGGTATTATTCTTGATGCTCACTACTCTCTGTGTGGTTCTGTGAGGCGCAGCCCTCAGTCCTGCAGTCGTCACTGTTTTACCAGTTGGTGTGCTTCATTTCTCCTGTGTTGGTGCTGTGAGCGCGAGCCACAGTCTGTGCCGGCGTTCGACGTGGTGTTTAACGTATTTGTGCTTCACTTTTCTCGTGTGGTCTGTGAAGCGCAGCTATAGCTCTGCAGCTTCATTGTTTTATGTTGCTGCTTCACACTTCGTATGTGTGGTCATGGTGAGCTGGCAGCGCTCAGTCTGCAGCTGTCTGACCGTTCGCAGGTTTGCGCTTCCACATTTTCCTCTGTGTGGTCCTGTGAGCGCAGCTCTACAGTCTGCAGCTTTTCATTGTTTTACGTTTGTGCTTTCACTTTTTCTTCTGTTGTTCCTCGCTCGCACGCGCAGCCTAAGTCCTGCAGCCTCACCCTTTCACGTTTCGCCTTTATTTTTCTTCTGTTGGTAGTCCTGTGAGCGGCACCTGACGTCTGCAGCTTCATTGTCTTTAAATGGTTTGTGCTTCACTTTCTCTTGTGTGGTCCTTGGAGCGCAGTTCTTACAGTCTGAGCTTCAGACTGTTTCACGTTTGCCGCTTGCACGTTTTCTCATGTTGGTGGTCTGTGAGCGCAGGCCACAGTCTGCAGCTCACCGTTTCAGGTTTGGCTTCACTTTTCTCTCTGTGTGGTCCTGTGGGGCGCAGGCCTACAGATCTGAGCTCAACGTTTCAGTGTATCTCGCGCTTGACTTTCTCTGTGTGGTCTGTGGGCGCCAGCCTGAAGTCTCGCAGCTTCAACGTGTTTATGTTTGCGGTCTTGACGTTGTTCTCTGTTGTGGTCCTGTGGAGGCACTAGCTCTGCAGCTAGCTGTTTTATGTTTGCGTTTCACTTGTACTCTGTGTGTCTTGTGAGCGCAGGCCTACAGTGTCTGCAGCTCACTTTTTTAGTTTTCGCTTCACTTTTCTCTGTGTGCGTCTGTGAGCGCAGCTTACAGTCGCAGCTTCACCGTTTTAGCTTTGCGCTTTTCAACTTTTAATGGAATTGAATTTTGAGACGTTTGATGCAAGCGAGTGACTTTACTAGTACAGGTGAATACTATGAATACCATGAAGCTAGTAGATATAAACATTATACGTACGACTAGACGATATGTATGAATAAATAACATTAATACCAGTAAGGCGTGGAAACTTAGACAGATGTGTGGGTTTTGTGTTTGAGAATGAACTTTCCTATGTCTGTTTTTATCCAATGTCTTGTTTTTATCATTGTGGTTTTGAGACAAAGTCAATCAAGCCTTTCCCTGATATTCCGGGGCGTCGTGACAACGCTCCATCGGCCACACATAAAAACACACATTGGAGAGTACTGCGGACACGGCAGCGCTGACCCTGGGCGGATGCTAAACGCCACACAGAAGATGGATTATCCTAAAAGCGCCGCATTACTCTCCTCTGAGCTCTCGTCATATGGAAGTCATTCACGCTGGAAAATATTTGCATTAGTTTGGACTTGGGACAGGGATTGGTTACGATTCCCCTGAAATGCTCCCAGTCCCTGCTTTTTTAGAAACTTTTTTTTTTTTTTTCTTTTAAACCTGTGGAAATTTGGTGCGGTTCCTCGGCCAAACGCAGCTATTAAAAAGGCATAAAGGAAAAGTGATGAGGATTACTTTGGCATGGATTAATAAGCATGCTCATTACCATGTGACAATTAAAAGACATTCATTAAAATGACAAGATAATACGTGCAATTTACGTGTTTAATTAAATGGTGGAGAAAGGCAGTAAATGTTCCTTGTAATGGAACGTACAGAGTTTAATGTTACAGTGAATTGAGTGACAGAAGCCTGGGCGATACGTTGCTTTCATCTCGAGACAGGGTATTTTAATCTTAATTTTATCTCATATTGTATGCGTAAATTGTGTTTTTTATGTATTGGTTAATTTTATTGAATGTTTTCCTTGTGTTTTAGCATCTTGTGTTTGTTTGTTGTTTATTTTGTGACGTGTTTTAACATTTTGCACATTGGGTTTTCCCTGTATAAATAAATAAAATGACAAAGTAATTAAAAGAATATGTTTCCAGGAAAAAACACCGTCAAATATGTGTTAAAAAGTAATATTTTCTGGAAAGGTGTTAGGACGAAAAGGGCAATATGTTGTTGTTGTTGTTGTTGTTGTTGTTGTTTTATACATTTAAAAAAATACATTTAGGACCATAAACTACAGATGTATTTCTTGGACTCATCAAAAACATACTTGGGGGACAGTTTAAATTTTTTATTTTACATCGGTAGAATTTCACCTAAATCTCTCGGTACGATATAATCACAATATATATCTCACGGTACGATATTTATTGCGATATTTGGGTTGTAAAAGTATCAAAAATCAGCTCCTTATCGATACTAAAACAAGTATCAAAACTAGATACTCATTTGAGTATCGGCCGCCCAAGGTTCGATTGCGATACACGGCTCGCGATACATGCGATAATCGATTTATCACTATATCATCACAAATTATCAAAAAAAAATTTACAAAACATAATACATTTTAACAAAGTGCGACCTGAACAATTTTCCTTTTTCAAAATTGTAGCGCGGTCACAAAACATTTCGATAAATTATACCAAAAATGACTCATGGCGATATATCGATACAGCAGCTCACGATATCGATACTGTATCACCAAATTTAGTATGACAATATATTGATATTTTACATTTTGGTGCACCCCTACTTTAAAATGAGTCTGTTTCCTAAAACCTTAGAAAAATAGCTTTTTTCCTCCTTTTAAATTTTTTTTTAATTTAAATTTCTGCTGTTTTGCGAGACAAATAAACAATAACAACATAAAAATTACACCAAAAAAGACAACAAAGAAGAGCATTTTTAATACTCATGTAGTATCGAGATCGAATTAGAAATATTCGTATTGTGACAACACTAATAGACAAGGTTTTCCTTTTAAAATGCCTTGACAAGCCTTTCGCACTAATAATTACTGCCAAAATCCAAAGACTTCAAATATAAAAGCTAAAAACATCCTCATGTCTTTTTCTCTGCACTGACATGGAGCAAAGGATCATGGTCTATGTAGTTCCCTCTGATTAAATTCAAGATTATTTGCATTTTAATGAAAGAATCTTGTCATTTCATCTATTGTTCATTAGGGATGTCACGATATAAACTTTTTGTGTCACGATTATTTCCTTTCCACTGTCTCAAATGTTATTGTTCTTCAAGTTTGTGACCGGCTTTACGAAATGTAACTTTCTGAAAGACAAAATAAAAAGTTAAATTAAAAAAATAAAATAATTAAAAATGACAAAAACAGACAGATTAAAAAAAAAATAGATTTAAGTCTATTTTTTGGACACTAGATTTAACTAAAAAAGACTTCATTTTGCTTCTAAAAATGTTACGATTATTATTTTTTGGTTCGTACAATTATATTGTGACCTGAATAATCACGATTATCGATAAACCTGATACTCTTCACATCCATAATCGTGACATTATTATGAGAGTTCTGAATTTCGACGATACATTATCACGATATTTTTGGTCCCCTTTTGAAAACAATCCCAAGCAGATCTTTTGAGCAACACCATTAGGGGGGACGAAGGAGTGGGGGGGGGGGGTGTTCTGAACAAAAGCAGATACATTCGACATCGATATCTGATCCAAGTGTTGCAGAAGAGAGCGAGGAACCGACGGGGCTGCGGCGCTGAGCTGAACTTTGGCCCCTCTGGGTGTGAAGCTCCACAGAGAAAGTCCAGAGCTCAGTTTGGGTTACAGTTTGGGGCGGGTGATGAAGAGGTTTGACGGGTTTGGTTCTGGGTCAAATGGGTCCGGTGCCGGGGCGAGAGAGAGAGAGAGAGAGAGAGAGAGAGACAAATGTAACACGTGTAAGGTTAGGACACGCTGAGGACGCCGGGGAATCCAAAAAGAAGCAAGAGCAGAAACATAAATCTGCGGTGATGAATGGACCCATGCAGCGAAGGAAGTACTGGGAAGACGTGTTGAAGTATAAATACTGCAAAGTGTACAGCAATGGACAGCAAAAACACACTGCTACCTCTATTACTATGAACAGGGTTACTAAATCATAGTGTCAAAAGTGCTATATTGACTTTTAGGAGTTATTAACCATGGTATAACATTGTTCCCTGATCAAAAAGTTCATTCGTTCACACGGTCCTCTTCTCTGAGCCTCACGAAAAACACTCGGTTTGCAATTTCCAGACCCGTTCTGAGCATTTCTGTCGTCGAATCGCGTTCATTACAACGGCGGGCGCGTGTCAGCGTGTCGGCGCACGCTAGCTTTCGTTTGTTGTTTTCGCATTGGTAATTCCCACCGCTGCCGGTAGATGGCGCGCTGACGTCGAATGCTGACGAGGGAGTGCATTACTGGGAAGACGTGTTGGAAGTATAAATACTGCAAAATATAAAGTAATGGACGGCAAAACACACTGCTACCTCGATTACTAAGAACAGGGTTAGTAAATCATAGTGTCAAAAGTGCTATATTGACTTTTTAAAGTTATTAACCATGGTATAACATTGTTCCCTGATCGATGACTACATTCGTTCACACGGTCCTCTCCTCTGAGCCTCACAAAAAACCCTTCTGACTCGTTCTGAGCATTTCTGCCGTCGAAACGCGTTCATTGCAACAGCGTGCTTGTGTTAGCGTGTTGGCGCAAGCTGGTTTTTTTTCACATGGTAATTCCCACTGCTGCCGGTGGATGGCGCGCTAACGTCAATGCCTGACGAGGGAATGCATTACAGGTAGACAATCGTGTGTGGTTTTCAATGTATACAGTATTTTAAGTTCTAAACCATGAAATGCCAAATTAAAGTTTCTCAACAGCATGTTTTAAGGTCAATAACAAAACAAATAATACGTAATACTTGTCCTTTAATAAGTGTACATTCTTTAAATAAACAAGTGCAGCCACAACAAAATATAACCAATAAAAACCCATGGTGATATGTCAATACAGCAGCTTGCGGTACTACTATTACCACTACTACCACTACTAATACTACAACTACTACTGCTGGTCTATAACTGCTCCATTGACTTCAAATGCAAAAACATGTGCAATACTGGTCCTTTAATAAGTGTACATTCTTTAAATAAAGTTACCACTACTCGGTTTTGCAAAATATAACCCAAAAATACTCACAGATATATCAATACGGCAGCTTGCGGTACTTCTATTACTACTACTACTACTCCATTAACCTCATACGAACGTGGCTAAAGTTGAATAAAAAAAACGACTTTTCTGACAGGATTGCGACCTCTTTCCGTCTTCGGGTGGACACTGTTTGCTGAAGGAATCTTTTTGTTTTCATTTTTCGTTTTTTGTTTTACTCGAGTCCAAAAATACATCCCTCAGATCCGCTCGCATTTGTCGCGACGCCCGAGGCAAAAAGCGACGGACTAAAATAGAGACGGCTGAGCTGACATCGTCTCAAAAACCCCTCGCAAACGACAAGGACGAGCCGTGGAACACAAACTCAACACGGGCCAAAAGCTGATCACTTTAAAAGACGCCATGAGGTTGAAATACGCTAATATAAAACAGAATATTTACTTTTTGCCTCCGTGTCTTCGGGACATTTGGACCGGAGGGGTCTCGTCATCGCGAATGTGTGACTCAACTGTGTTTATCAACCCAGCCCGATGATGAATCCTCGCGCTATTTAATAAAGGAGAGAATGGGCGAAGATTTACAAAGATTGCACGCACAGGACTGTCCAGTGCGATTTGATATGTTTGCAGTTCGATTCTATATTTTCCAGCCAAAACCAAAGTAACGGGCATTAAAAGACTAAAGCGCTCGCTAATCGAATCAGTCGCCGCAAAGTGCTCCGGACCGCGCCGCCCTATTAAAGGATTTCCCTATTCAGATCAGCACACTCTATCCTTGAAAGCAGATTTATGCAAGTTAATTTACGGATGTCATGATGTCAAACGTTAGTGTTACGATTATTGTGAGAAAAAGCGTCACGATTTAACGATTATAACGATCATTTTTATTTCTTTTCCACTGTCTAACATGTTACTATTCATCAAGTTTGTGAGCGACGTTACAAAATATAACTTTCTGAAAGACAAACTGAATTTAAATGTGACAAAAACAGCCAGATGAAAGAAAAAAAAAAAAAAGTGATTTACATTTTAGTATATTTCTTGAACTAAAAAAGGCGTCATTTTGCTTCTCAAATGGTCCCGATTGTTATTTTTTGGTTGCTACGATTATATTGTGACCTGAATAAACGCGATTGTCGACATCACTACTCCCGACATGACGGAAATACAGGTAGCGACTGTATTTCACAATAAATGTCACAAAAAATTTCACAATATGATCGTAAGAAGAAGACGTATTTTTAGTTCAATCATCCCAAAAATCGAAATAAATGTAAATATATTTTTTTATCTGGCTGTTTTTGTCATATTTCACTTTATTTTGTTGTTAAGAGCGTTCAGTTACTTGAGGAACAGTCACATGTCAGACCACGCGAATGAGAGCAAATGAAAGATTACGATGTTTTCACTCAATAATCGTGAATAATCGTTATATCGTGATGTTTTTCTCACGATAATCGTAATACATATGATATCGTGACATCGCATCCTTTGAAACTCATACGGAGCAGAGGGGCCACAGACAACCCGACAATGAAGTGGATCATTCGAAATGTTGCTTTTGACATAGTTTCGATGACTTCCGCACCTTTAATAAGACTTGGAACATTAATATTACGTTGGTTTAACATCAAAATGCTTGAATTTTTCCAATTTTACAGTAAAAAGTACTAGTTTTTGTTGTCTGGACCAACTTAGCAGGAAGCCGGCGGGCCAACAAACATTGATCTGAGGGCCGCATTTGGCCCCCGAGCCGTAGTTTGGACATGCCTGATATACACTTTAATTCAGGTAATCAGAATCAGTTTTATCAAAGCTTTAATTGACAAGCGGGAGAAGCCTACAAAATGTTTACAGCGAGTCCAGTTTTTGTTTTTAGTCCTGTTTTCATCCTTGTCACATTCAATCCTCGCCAATGAACTTTAGAGACCTCCTTACAATAATGGGGGTTAAAAAAAACCACACACTTCAATTTGTGTGCGTTTGTTGCGTCACAGCATGGATTTATTACAACGAGGGCCACGTTCGTCCCCTGGTCGCAAACACGCAATTTTGAGCCGAATTGCTGAGCGCTCAGAACGCCGCAGGAAAAAACCCGAAAGGGAGCGGTGTCGTGTTGGAGGCTGAGCGCATCACATCTGGTAGTATTAATATAACAATGTTTGGTCGATAGCCAATGTCCCCAGTGGAGCTGCGAAACCAGATCCATTGTAAACCCGCATGTGATACTGATAAAATTCAAATCACATCCAGATATAAACCGAAATACTGAGTCGTACAGAGACAATTGTGTTTTTATATCATATTTATTGATCTTCTACCATTTTCCTGGGTATATTTTATTGGAAAAGTTGTTTTTAAAGATGACAAGGGATCAAACTTCCTGACTAAAAGACATGACATGTACTATAATATACTTAAAGTGACGTATGACAGGTTTTTACAATGATCTAACTCTGACTTTATTTGGTGTGTTTGTACCTGTTGTACATGTAAATGATAGTTTTACACCAATCGAGCAGGTATTTGTGGAGAAAATGTTGAAAAATCGGTAGAAAATGACAGGAAGTGACATCACAGCAGGGACACTCATTTCAAGTTTATGCATGACTAACAAAAATAAACAACTTTTTTGACTCTCTAAACATGAATTCAACAAAATAAAGTCGCTCTCATATATTTTTATTCGTCAAATAAATAAATGGTGACATTATATATTTTTTGGGCTAATTTCCTCCTGTGATGTCATCAATTACACTGGAAGTGAAATTGTAAACCTAAAAAAAAAAAATTGCTATTCTGTGATGAAAATTTGGATCGTTTTTGGCAAAATTCCAAATATATTTATCTTAACTGCATTTTAGTTCAATAAGTCATCCAACCTGTAGGGGGCACTTTAAAGGTGACAGAATATCTCAAATGTACTTTTAACCATGTTATAACGGCGTTCCTTCAGCGTGAACTTACATCGATAACTTATTGTGCTTGATTCATGCATTTTTACTTACTTGCGATTCAAAAATGTTATTAATTTTTTTTTTTTTTTTTACACTTAAAAACGACTGATTGAGTGAAATACGAAGCGGCTCGACAGTCCGATTCCGTTATAAAGCTGTTTCAGATCAATATTGCAGTTTAAAATGGACACAATGTGAAATAATGATCTACATATGTTATAGTTGTATACTACTACTACTATAACACACAAAAAAAACATGTATTCTTGAAAATATAGCCACTGCATTAGAAATTCCCTTCTTCTTTATATTACAATCGTATTCCCATGTGACATACTCTACATTGACAATCTTTAGTGATTGATTACGCTGCTTTTCTCTCTTGTTTCTCTTTCTCTTTTTCTTACCCTTTTGTCAGCCCAGAGACACTGACCAGATACGGACTTCCTGCCCTATTTTCTATCCACCGGGTTTCGCAGCTGAACAGGTTTTTGATGGTTTTAACGAGAGCCCAAGGGAACGTAAAAGCACATCAAGGTCGACGGCGAGAAGAAACCAATGATAGCGCACGGCCGCACGTATGTTGGAAAGTAAATAAATTACATTCCTTATGCTTCAGGTGTAGGTTTAACGCGTTTGCTTTCCGCGTTAATTAATTCCCAAGGACGCATCGGCAAAATGTCAGATGCAGCGTGTGGACAGAAACGGCAGCGCAGTGTGAAAGCTAAAAGCAAACGCGCGTCCCACGCAGCAACGATCCCTCGAAATCTGAAGTAAGTGTGTTAAAGCTGCTCTGTGTAACCTTTCTGCTTGTCTACAGCGGGATGTTGTGGCTTTGCTCGGAATGCTCCACAGTTTGGTGTTATTAAACGTGAGGAGATGCCACAAGGTCGAGCGGGATGTCGCGGTATCAAATGTCAGAGTCACGATTATTGTGAGAAGAAACGTCATGATTTACTGACAATTATTCATGATTATTGTGAGAAGAAACTTCATGATTTACTAACAATTATTCATGATTATTGTGACCTAACAATTATTCATGATTATGTGGACAAAAAACATCTATGATTTACTAACAATTATTCATGATTATTGTGAGAACAAACGTGCCATGATTTACTAACATTATTCATGATTATTGTGAGAACAAACGTCATGATTACTAACAAATTATTCATGATTTAATTGTGACCAAAAACATCATTGATTTACTAAAATTATTCATTGAATTATGTGTGACAAAACATCATGATTTAATAATCAATTATTCATTGATTATTGTGAGAACAAACGTCATGATTTACTAACAATTATTACATGATTATTGTAAAAAAAACATCATGATTTACTAACAATATTCATGATTATTGGTGAGAAGAAACGTCATGATTTACTGACAATTATTCATGAATTATTGTGAGAAGAAACTTCCATGATTTACTAACAATTATTCATGATTATTGTGACAAAAAACATCATGATTTACTAACAATTATTCATGATTATTGTGACAAAAACATCATGATTTACTAACAATTATTCATGATTATTGTGACAAAAACATCTATGATTTCACTAACATTATTCATGATTAATTGTGAGAAGAACATTCATGATTTGTTATTATAATCATATGTATTCATGATTATTGTGAGAATAAACGTCATGATTTACTAACAATTTATTCCATTTGATTATTGTGTGACAAAAAACATCATCCATTTATAATAAAATTATCATTATTGTGAGAAGATAACTGTCATGATTTAATAACAATTTATTCTATATTATTGTGAGAAGAAACGTCATGATTTACTAACAATTATTCATGATTATTGTGACAAAAAACCATCATGATTTACTACAAAATTAATTCATGATTTATTGTGACATAAAACATCATGATTAATAACAATTATTCAGATTATTGGTTGACAAAAAACATCAATGATTCACTAACAATTTTTTCATGATTATTGTGACAAAAACATCATGATTAATAACAATTATTCATGATTATTGTGACGAAGAAACGTCATGATTTACTAACAATTAATTATGATTATTGTGAGAAGAAACGTCATGATTTAACTACAATTAATTCATGGATTATTGTGAGAAGAAACGTCCATGATTTTAATAACACTATTCATGTTAATTGTGGACAAAAAAACATACATGATTTACTAACAATTATTCATGATTATTGGTGAGAAAGAAAACATCATGATTTAATACAATGAATTATGAGTTATTGGTGAGAAAAAAAACTTCACGATTTAAATAGTTATTACATGATTATTGTGACAAAAAGATCATGATTTAAAATGACAATTATTCATGATTATTGGGAGAGAAAAGAAATATCATGATTTAAAAACGAGTTATTCACGATTTATTGTTAGAAAAAACATATGATTTACTACCAGTTTATTCATGATATTGTGAGAAACATATATCATGATGGTTAAATACAAATCATTCATGATTATTGTGAGAAAAAAACATAATGATTAATGACAATTCTTCCATGAATTATTGTGACAAAAACATTCATGATTTTACTAACAATTATTCATGATTATTGTGACAGAAAAACATCATGATTTACTAAGCAATTATTCATGATTATTGTGACAAAAACTCATGATTTACTAACAATTATTCAATGATTATTGTGGAGAAAAAGTCATGATTTAATAAACAATTTTCATGAATTATTGTGAGAAAGAAACATCATGATTTAATAAAATATTCATAGAGTATTGTGAGAAAAAAAAACTTTCACGATTTAAAAATAGTGTATTCATGATTATTGTGACAAAAAGATCATGATTTAATGACATTATTCATGATTACTGTGAGAAAAAAATATCATTGATTTAAAAACAGTTATTCCGATTATTTTTAGAAAAAAGCATTATGATTTAATAACAATTATTCATGATTATTGTGAGAAGAAACGGTCATGATTTACTAACAATTATTCATATTATTGTGGAGAAGAAACGGTCATGATTTACGTGACAATTATTCATGATTATTGTGGAGAAGAACGTTCATGATTTACTAACTATTATTCATGATTATTGTAGAAGAACACGTCATGATTTACTAACAATTATTCATGAAGTTATTGTGAGAAGAAACGTCATGATTTTAACTAACAATTATTCATGATTTATTGTGAGAAGAAACGTCATGATGTTCTAACCATTTTCATGATTATTGTGAGAAGAAACGTCATGATTTACTAACAATTCTATTCATGATTATTGTGAGAAGAAAACGTCATGATTTACTAACAATTATCATGATTATTGTTGAGAAGAACGTCATGATTTACGCTAACAATTATTCTATGATTATTGTGAGAAGAAACGTCATGATTTACTAATCAATTATTCATGAATTATTTGTGAGAAGAAAACATATGATTTACTAACAATTATTCATGATTATTGTGACAAAAAACATCATGATTACCTAACAATTATTCATGATTATTGTGACAAAAAACATCAATGATTTACTAACAATTATTCATGATTATTGTGACAAAAAACATATGATTCACTAACATATTATTTCATGGATTATTGTGAGAAAGAAACGTCATGACTTATAACAATTATTCATGAGTTTATTGTGAGAAGAAACGTCTGATTTACTGACCAATTATTCATGATTATTGTGAGAAGAAAACTTCATGATTTACTAACAGATTATCATGATTATTGTGACAAAGAAACAGTCATGATTTACATACAATTATTCATGATTATTGTGAAAAAAACATTCAACTGTTACTAACATTAGTTTTCATGATTACTTGTGAGAACAAAAGGTCATGAATTTGATACAATTATTCATGAATTATTGTGAGAAAACTATAATACTAATATCAATGATTATTGGAAAAACATTCAATTATACCTCTAGCCTGATTATTGCGTTAAGAAAAAACATCTATGATTTAATACGGAAGTTATTCATGATTATTGTGAGAAAAACGTTCAGATTTTACTAACAATTATCATGATTATTGTGAAAAAAACTGCTGATTTACTAACAATTATTCTGATTTTGAGAGAGAAACGTCATGATTTATGACAATTATTCATGATTATTGTGAGAAGAAACTTTCATGATTTTTATAACAATTCATGTCATGATTATTGTGAAGAAGAAAATCATGGATTTACTAACAAATTATTCATGTGATTATTGTGAATAAAGACATCATGAATTGACTTAACAATTATTCATGATTATTGTGAAAAAAAACATGTCATGATTACTAAACAATTATTCTATGATTATTTGAGGAAACT
This sequence comes from Chaenogobius annularis, assembly GCA_015082035.1. Classification (NCBI taxonomy): domain Eukaryota; kingdom Metazoa; phylum Chordata; class Actinopteri; order Gobiiformes; family Gobiidae; genus Chaenogobius; species Chaenogobius annularis. The sequence continues at coordinate 112,905 of BJKM01000037.1, forward strand.
ATCATGTGATACATTATATGACTATCTAATAAGCTATTCTACTAACTAGAGTTATTGTGACAAAAACGTCATGATTTATAAAAATTATTCCATACTTAGTGAGAGAAAAACGTCATGAATATTACTAACAATTTATTCATGATTATTGTGAGAAGAAAACATCATGATTTACTAACAATTATTTCCATGATTATTGTGACAAAAAACATCATGATTTACTAACATATTATTCATGAAGTTATCAATTGTGACAAAACAACATCATGAGTTTACTAAACATTATTCATTTCAGCGATTATTGTGAGACAAAGAAACGTCATGATTTTATGTATACAATTTATTGCATGATTATTGTGGGAGCAGAAGCTGTCGTGATCTTTACATAACAATTAACTTCATGATTAATGCTGTGAGAAGAGAAAACGAGAAAACGTCTGGATTTACTAACAATTATTCAAATGATTATTGTGAGAAACGAAACTGTCGAAATGAATTATACTAGACTATGTATTCATGATTAGTCTGTGCAAGAAGAAACCCACCTTTCATGCATATTCTGAAGAATATTAACGTATTTATGTTATGCTGTGATTATTGTGACAAAAAAATCTGATAGATTGTGCAATGACAACTGTACATTCATGATTATTGTGAGAAAAAAATATGCTGATTTAAAACAGTTATTCACGATTATTGTTAGAAAAACATTATATTTACTACGTTCACGATTATTGTTAGAAAAAACATTATGATTTACTACCAGTTATTCATGATTATTGTGAGAAAATATATCATGATTTAATAACAAATATTCATGATTATTGTGAGAAAAAAACATCATGATTTAATGACAATTCTTCATGATTATTTTGACAACAAATCCTGATTTAATAGAAATTATTCATGATTACTGTGACATAAAACATCATGATTTACTAACAGTTATTCATGATTATTGAGGGATCAAAAACATCATGATTTAATAACAATTATTCATGATTATTGACACCAAGACCAAACTTTCTGAATGATTAAGTCAAGTTAATAATACACTTAAATCATTATTTAAGTAAACATAAACAGACAGATTAAGAGTATAAATTAAACAGAAGAAACTTATTTTTACTTCTAAAATGGTCACAGTTATTATTTTCTAGTTAGTACGATTATATTGTGACCTGAATAATCGCAATCAACCAACCAATCTTGACACCCCTACACCAGGCCAAGTTACGGGTCAGATCTGTGGCGTGGCAAGCTTGATAAACATAAGAATAGCTGATTTTCCACAGTATATATATATATATTTTTTTTAACGCAATAAAAACACCCGTAATTGGATGACTGCAAAGTGTGCGAATTAGATACGGTTAATGCCATACCGTGGAACATTCCAGGCAAAGCAGTAACACGTCCCCGAGATGAAGCTCACGGAAAAAAAGCAAAAGAAAACGTTGAGAGTTTCGCGAAAGCATATAATATAACATGACAGAAGCAAAAGACAGCACAGTTATACACGTACCAACATATTTCTGATATTATGACCATAAATATATAGGTTGTACTACATATACTAAACTATTGCACCAGTAAAGTTCGAGTGGAGATATTTATTTTTGTTTCTAAATGGTCATTACAGCTAATCAATCTACAATAGGTTAGTTGGGCTGTTATTGACATAGAAAACACAATAAAATATATCCCAGACGCCTTTCTTGTCACAGCCCCAAATATACTATATAACTGCTTAAAAAACAAATCATATACATAACTGGTTTTCACTGATGTGTAACGACGAAGAAATGACCTCCAAAAAAACGTGCGAGAACGGCGTCATAGTCGTGAAGGATGCGTTTTTAAAAAAAGCGACACTAAATCAGAAAACTCACTTTGGGGAACTTTTTATCGCCCAAACATTTCCCCAAAACAACTTTCCGCCTCTCCAAAAATAAACTTTCCGTACACTTGGGCTGACCTGCCAAAGACCCCGTGAGTTATTCAAACGTGTGTGTGTATTTGGCCTTAAAAATCTCCACTTCCGAGACCCTAAAACGCTCTGCCTCCCGCCGCTGTCACAGTTTACCAACGAGACGCGCAGCCTCATCATCAATTATACAGGACCTTCACCGCGGCTCGGTTCGCTGCCAAAAAAAACGAGGCTGCGGAACACATCAAGCAAAAAAAAAATCGAAACAGGGAAAGAGTGTACTGCGGAGGATGCCGTTCTTGGTGTGGCGTGTGCGATTTTCCAAATATGACACAACCTGGAAGCATTGCGCAAGGTATGTGTCCGGTGGGGAGGTGGGAGACGGGATGGAGAGGGGGGGAGGGGGGGGGGAACTGATCAAATCTCACGTTTTCGTTTCGGAGATGTTTAATTCGATTTGTTTTTTCGGCAGTTTCCCCGAAGGGCGAGAGTGAAAACGGATTTAGCAATGTCCGTAGGACTTTAGCAATGTCCCGGTCGTCCCCTGTCCCAAGACAAATGTCACCAAAGTTCAATATTCAAAATAAGAACTTCAAGTATCGTGTATAATTAAAACTAGAAAGGAATTAGCTCAAAAAAGACAGTAAAAAAAAGTGTAATCTTGCAAAAAAAAGTGATATTTCTGCCCTTTTGTGGTACAATTTGTAGACTTTTGACGTTCTGCGCAACACTTGAGCCTCAGCCAAGACATTTACAGACACATTTTAGAACATCACCGCTGCTTTGTGGAAATAATGCCAAAATATCGCAATTAAAGTCATTTGAGATATTCATTTTTGTCATTTCTAGCCAAAAAAAAATCTATAAAAAAAGGTGCAATATGCAACTTTTCAGGCGGATGGTTCGGCACCTGCTTGTTTCCATGTTATTGCTTTGCCTCCAATGTCCCACGGTACGGCATTAAACGTCTCCATCTTGCAACTTATCCAAGGTGTTTCTCATCGGAAAGAAAACACATCGGACGGCATGCGTTCCTGCTGTGACTGAGCTCGCCTCTCCGCAGAGGTGGCCCGTAACTTGGCGAACTCGGTGAAGATGGGGAAAGTTCAACGTCCACAGTGGAATATCGAAGGCAATGCAATAACATCTCCATGGAGACAAGCACAAGAAAAGTTAACAAAGATAATAATGCACCTTTAATCTGTACCAATCACAAGAAACATTTAGTAAATAAGTGAATGTAAATTAGGGAACAATTACAGAACTTTTTGAGACTGAGGTGAACAAATAGAATTTTTTTTAAAACATTCTAAACGTGTTTTATTTGTCAAAAACGAACACAAGACGTTAAGCGCAAACGGTTTTACGCGCGCGTTAAATAAAAAAAAAACCGTGATCGCGGCTGTATTGTCTGACCTGTTGGACGTTCGGCACCCCCGCTGTCACCCGCAGTTGTTACAGACACGCAGAGAAGGGGGACAACTGCCAGAAGGGCAAACTTGAGGCTGGCACGGGCGGGCTTCATGGTGCCCGGCTGGTGCGTAAAACCGATCCAACCAGGCGCGCGCTCCGTCTCCGTCTTCCCCCCCCGTCACGTCTGCTGCGGCGCGACCATCACACAATCGCAGCCCAAACAACAGCTGATGCGTAAAAAAAAGAAAAAAAAAGAAAAGACTGCTTCCTGAAATACGATCTGCCAAAAAGGAAATCCCGGGCACAAACAGCTGTACGGTTCATTCACGGGAGCGAGCGGCGAGAGAAGGATCCGTGCGTAAAAGCGGACGCGGTGGAAGGCGCGGCGGAAGGCGCGGCGGAGAGCGGGCGTCACGGCTCCGTCCGCCCGCTTGGAGTGACATCAATTCCAGGAGCAATTACCGAGGAGGAGAGGAGTGTTGTCTTTATGAGTGGGGGACCATGTGCTCCGGGGAAACAGGCTCCGCGCGGTCCTAAAGAGCGCACGGAACCGTCAAGGCAACGGGGGGGAACAACCGGCGAGGGTTTCCGCTTGTGTGCAAAATAAAACACACAAGATGTTTAAATCTTAAACTGGGAATAAATCATGTATGGCATTAGTGGCTGAAACAAGCATTGCAAATTTAAACAGAAAATAAGAATATAGATTTTTTATTTTTTATTTTTTAATGTGACTGACAGTAACTCTAAAGCAAGATAAACTCAAATAAGCCTTTTCTAAATATTGTTTTAAAAAAAAATAAAAAAAAATAAACATGAGCTGCAATAAATAATAGCAGAATTAAACACTTTAGCAGTTCGTTTTTGGGATTTCGTAGCTTTATTGACTCTTTACAGCACAAATCTATCAAAAACATAAAACAAATAAAACAAATTCCGCTCTCGTGCAAAGAAAAGGTACAAACAATAAACATTGAGTTCTAAAAACATTGTTCCATTTATATATTACCGATTAATAAGTGATTCTCGTGAACAGTTGTATTTATTTTGCTTTGTATTTTGTTTTTCGTGTTTATTTGCTTGGAAGAATTATTCGTTCCAAGCTAAAAAAAAGGAGAGAAAATGTACATTACATTACATTTATTTCAGATTTATGACTTGTTACGGCAAATGAACTAATTAATGATCATTTATTTGTCAGCCGTCCAAACACGTGGCCAATTTTTGTGTTTTGTACGTAAAAATCTGACGCCACATCACCATTTATTCATGTTAAGCGACGTTCCCAAGTATCCAGTGCATTTAGAAACGTTTGGAGACTTTTATTTTGAAGGCCACGTTTGTATTTTCTTGGTCGTGCGTCGATGCATTCAAGCTTGACTCGTTTTTATTCATTTTATTCATTAAACTATAGATTTCTTCCCAGTCAGAGCATAAGTAAGCGTGTGTTACTGTCGTTTTCCTTTGCATCGCTTATAACTACATGACAACACGTCGTTATGGCACGTCGTGTAGTAGTAACGAGGTAATTACAATCATCAATAGCCATCTAGAGGGTCTGTTTAAAAAAAAAACCAAAAAAAAAAAAAGGGGACTGTCCGTTTTTAAAGGACACTTTGATTACTGGTGTCACGGCCCTCGCTGCTATTTTTAACCCGCACAATGAACTGCTGTAATTGACATGTGATCCCCCCCCACCCCCTAACCACCCCCCCGTCCAAACAGGGTTGCCTTTATACAGCTCCGGACCACGTGTCTATTCACTTTGCTCGACTGGACGTAGAGGCGGTGGTCCCTGGAAGCCCGTCGTAGCAACCTGTAGCGCCACTCGTTACAAAGAGGATGAACAGGAATGAGTTTTAAAACATGGATATACACTTTACCTTGACGGAACCAGATCATGTACACAAAAAATATATGCGGAAAAAAAATAGGATAGAAAGTCACTTGAATAAATACAAGTTCAGTGTTTATTCCATTTAATATACATGCATTTATTTATTTTTTAATAGTAATATGACCCATTAATGCTTTTATTAAGCAGCTTTTTCAAAATATAGTGACTTTTTCTGTTCAAGTCAATGCAACGAGCAATAAAGTGTGATTGTGTTACGTGCTATTGGCTGTTTTTTAGACTTTACTGTTGTTTTTAGCGGGAAACGTTGCAAGTCGTACTCTGCAAATGCTTTCTTTTTTTAACGGGATACAATGCATTTATTAAGTAGTGGTACGGACGAGAAGAGAACTGTGGAGAAAAGACTAAGGGTCTGCTCACACTTAACTCTGACTTCTATCTAAACCAGGATCAGAACAGGACTGAACGAAACCAAGTCCATCAGAACTAAACGGCTCAAAGCATAAAAGAACAAAACAAAGCCCAATGTTTCGGGATAAGATCAATTACACAACAAAGCGATGACAAAATGGCCGAGGAAATAAATGTCCCGAGTGCTCAATCATCCTCGGACCCTCCGTCGCTGCAAAGTAAACTCAGAAGACATCATCAACTTTGGCTATAATAGATTAAATCCAAGTTTAATTGTCATGAGAATTAAGCACGTGGCGCCATTATACGCAGAGAAAAGGCCTTTGCCCTGACACAATGCTGAATATTTTCCAAAAAACACATAAATCAGCACAATAAATTAAATACATCACTGATAAGACATCTCTACTTTGATTTAGTACTCTAAAAATAAATGTAATAAATCTTTGTTAGTCATTAGAACCGCTCAAGGCCACAGATATTCAGTTATTCAGACAATTTAAATAGGAATTGGCAAGACAGAGTAAGTAGTCAGCGGACAAAGCGATAAAAGAGTTAGAGAGGTACTTTCTAATTTAACTGTACTTTCAAATTCTATATATGTAAGAGAACAGTAGGGTCAACAGCCGTTTAAATCAAATGAAAAGGAGAGTTTCTGTGAATTTCTGCCAATGAAACAAAGGGACAGAGCGCCTATTGAGGGGCCGGTACAGTTCGTTAGCGCTTATGAGAGGTCAAAATTCCTCCCGTCTGGTCCCAATCGTCTGCGGCGAGCGATGCCAGCGGCGAGCGATGCCAGTAGGCGCGCGTCGCCTTTGCCGAGGCTGCGTAATTGGAGCGGAGCGTCGTCACTGTCCCCGTTGTGCCGGACAGAAGGGCGCGTTGTGCGGAACTCTGGGCAAGATGGCGGGATTTAAATCATGAGAAAGCGCTGCGACTAACGACTCACGTGTTAATAAGGAACCTCATTTTGAAGAGTTACTAAATGTCTTTTCAAATTAAATTCTGTATAACACTTGCAATAATCAAGACACAACTACAGTTATTTTGTTGTGATAATGTTTAAAACGTATGTCTGTTTTTGCATTTTTGGAGTCTCTCTAAACCAGGCCCGAAGGCTTTATTTAACAAAGACAGTTCAGAGTGAAATGGGGATGAGAATCATGTGTTTTGGACTGAGATCAACAAATCCTTGCAGACAATTTCTGACATCACCATCCCACTGGACTTCAGAACTATTGGCAGTTATCTCTGGAGCCTCCTCCGGGCTGCAGCGAAAAGGCCCTTACAAAGACCACAGAATGCACCGACGATCAGGGACTGGGCTGACATTATAATGGACGTTCATAAAATGGAAAAGATCACATTCGGACTCGATCTGAAATGGACAAAATGGGTCGTGTACTTCGGGTTCAGTGTGCCATGATTTCTCTTTTTTCTTCATTTATGGCAGTTTTTGGATGTCTGGTCCTTTGTGTGTTTTTTTTGTTTGTGTTAAACTTGAAAAAAAAAAGAGAAAAACAATTAAAAATAAAAATAAAAATAAAAATAAAAATAAAAATAAAAATAAAAATAAAAATAAAAATAAAAATACAAAATAAAAATACAAAATACAAAATACAAAACAAAAAAAATTAAAATTTAAAATTAAAAATAAAAATATATAAATAATTTTATTTTTTTATAGAAATTGGGATGAGAGAAGGGAGGACATTGGGCAAACTTTACAACATTATATTATATTATACTATATTTTATTTTATTCTATTTAATTTTTTTTAGGGAGGTTTTGAGCTGTTTTATTTGGTCTTCTTTTAGATCATGATCATGGTTTATTTACAAAGCACATTTAAAATACTGTCACCACTGCCCAAGGTGCTGTAAAAATTCAAAACAACAAGAAAAAGGCATAATATTTCAACTTACTGAAACAAAATGCGACAAATGGGGCTAAAAACAGTATAATAGAATAAAAAACAGAAGGATTAAATTCTGTCTAATATTTCAATGTATGTAATAATAATAATAATAATAATAATAATAATAATAATAATAATACAAACATAATAACATCCGTTGTGTATAACTCAACTGCAGCAAGAATGTACGTCAAAAAACTTACATATCATTATTATTTTATTTTTTTAAAGGCTGATACGTACAAAATGATTTTAGATTAGAAAAACTATATTGAGTCTACTTGAAGGCACTGAGTAGAAGGAGATGATAGTTCATAGATGCACTCTTAATTCAATAATATAACTTCATTTGAATGGTTTACAGCGTAATCACCAAAAATCACAATCAAACAATCTTTTATCTTTATATTCTCCTGGAGATATGGGTATTGTAGAGTGACTTTGTCGTGGCAAGGTACTTTTGACCTCACTTGTGGTCGGGAGGTGGTCTTATTGCTGGGAAGTTGCCTGTGTGAATCCCGAGCTCGACGGTCGGTTCGAGCGGCAGCATTTATATTCTCCTGAGCTCAAATCGCCCCAAGGGGAGGAGTTTAAGCTGAAACGTGTCCCGCTCCTTGTTTACAAGTCTGACACTTTCCCCTTTACAGCGTGGTGTCTGTAATTCCTCAGTCGTCCACAGGTGCCGTAGCGAAAGGAAAGGGAATTCTGTGAACTGGACGAAGTTTTAAGCGCGACAGAGGACGGGTGAGTCCCCGCCTTACACGTGTCGGAGGAGGGAGGAGCTAACTACACTGAACATAACACACCCTATAGTTGTTTACAGTGAGGAGTGTCAGTTAAGTTTATGAAACTACTTAAAGGTATGAACGGTCACGCCGAGTCATATTTAGCCTAATCGTTCATGCCCTTAATGGTTCATCTTACTCCTATTAGCATACTCTAATTAGCTCTGTTGCTTTCCTTGGGTGGTTACGGTGTATTGACACCTGGCAACCTCTCTCTCGGAGCTGTCATGTACCTCATAAACATCTGAAACTGGGTTGAGATGGTTTGAAAGAGGAGTTAAGGTGTCCAGATGACTACAGCGGAAACCTTTTCTACATTTGACTGGGTTGTTTTCTGCCAAGGTCTTATGAGGCTATTGTAGACTGAGGGGAGGTTGTGTTCCTACTTAATAAATTCGAGCAGCTCAAATCACTTCCATCAGACTGAAAATGACTTTAAGACAGAAGTAGAAACATCTCGCTGTCTAACACAACGCCCAGATGACAACCTTTGAAACCTTTCCTACTCTTGAACAAATGAGAGGATTGCATCGACTTGTTTCGAAATCATTTCCATCCCATGCTAAAAAACCCTTGAAAACATGGTATGCTTTCTCCTCAACTTCGCCGAGAGTTCACAGCGATAATTCCACGCATCGCTCCACTTCGTCTCCTTCACGACCTCGCTCTTTGACCTCTTTATGAACAATGCTTGCTCAACATTTCGGTTCTTGACGTCAGGTTCATCCGTGAGAATAATAGCGGCTTATCTCTTTGGTTGGAGAGCACCGGAGATGAATGAGAGGCAGAAGAGGCCTGGAGGACACCGTAAAGCCTACGCCGTCCACTCCAGCTCTTGCGTTTAATCCGCCGCAGAGGTCTTGAGTTCGCTTTGGTCGGGACTTCTGTGAATCACGCAGAATCAGCTCAGTCGCGCTTGTCTCAGTCTTTGCTCCTTTGAAGAACTTGATCCAAAAGTTTCTGCAAAAAAAGAGAGCGTGAAATGCACTTGAATAACGATGTCTAGTGGTTCATCGACCACTGAATTCGCACCTTCTGTAACGACAAGAACTCACTACATCTGGAGTCCATGTGGAGAACGTACTGACAGCAGCTGCCTCTCATATTATTCTACACTTTTCAGGGGTTTTCGAGCAGTGACAAATGTTGACAGTCGCCATAGCAATTAACAAAACAAGAGTGGTCTATAGGAGTTTGTTTACCTTAGTTTCAGTTTTATTTAGTTCTATTTTCTCTCTGGTCTTGTTCTGTTTTCTTGTATGTGTCGTGTGTTAAAATTTTCGATTGAAAAAAATAAATATAACAAAAAAAGAAGCAGAATATAATCAAATAAAATGTTCAAAACATTTAATCTATCCAGACATGTCATAGCATTTGCCAGGTACAATCTACACAGAATTGCTAAATTTGTTTCTTAGAAATGAAACCTTGTTTGGCCAAGGCTATTGTCACTATTCTATTCCATTCCATTCTATATTTTATTGCATGTATTTATTATTATAATTTTTCTTTAATTATTAGATTTTTAAAATTAATTTAATTAATTATTATTATTTTGTTTTTTATTCTATTTATTATTATTCTATTTATTTTTTTAATGTAGTTTATGTATTGTATTTATTAACCTTTATTTAACCAGGTAAAACGCATTGAGCTCGACACCTCTTGTAAGCACATCCATGGGTGGTCAGACCTCAGGAAACCCACGCCGACACGAGGAGAACATGCAAACCGAACGACAAACTGATTCAATTCAGTTTGCAACAGACAGAAATATGAAGTTGAATCGCACGCATTTCACAGCATATTTTTTTTTGGTCTAAACTACTGGAGAAGCACATTTTAAACCAGAATAGGATGTTTCCCCTCGCTCTCCTGTCGCAGCCGCAGACGTTACCCTCTCCTTGTGGTTTAGCGCGTCTCCGTCTCTGAAGAGCCCTTTGTCTCACTCTGAACACTGGCCTCATGCTCTCACAACACAATGAATTCACAGTGCAGACTTTAACGACACACGCAGACAGCTTAGGTGTTTCAAATATGTACCATTATTAGTATTATTTACTTTTTTTTTGTATGCAATGCCATTTTTTTTGCTTCTTAAATGTGAAGAAAATGTAGGTTGCACGTTCTATTTTTAATAAAAACAACACAAGAACAACAAAAATAATAGTCATTTAAAAAATATATAAACAAAAAAATCAACTTTAGACTAGCTTTAGTTGCTGGTCTAAATAGAATGTAAACTTTATGTTCTAGTGACATCTAGTGGTTTAAAAGAGCATCACATTTAAGCGAAAGTTTGCTCACACGATAAATATAGTTAGCAGTTGTTTGGCAGTAATTTGTCAATAGGCTCTAATATAATGAGTTGTTTTTGTAAAAAGTAAGTACTACAATTTACAAAATCAGAGCGGTAATTGATTGGAAGCCAGTGAAGGGAAAGGTGAACAAGAGTAATGTGTTCTGGTCTGTGTCTTTATCCAAAGGAATCTGTGTTTATATATAAAAAGTGCAAATAAAAGTACAGTTATTATTGATTCCTTTAAATGTTTGCAAAGCTGTAATACCAATAGCCGGAAATTAACTGAGTTCTTGTCCTTAAATGGCTTTAAAACCAAGCTGAAAGCATTAAAAACTGCCTGAATAATGTAAGATTGGTTTTAATAATGTTAATAATTAATGTTGTTCGTTTGTATGTTGTAACTGTGTTAAACTTTGCTTTCTCTTGACTAGGACTCCCTTAGTTTTTAATCTTAGTGGGACTCTTCTGGTTAAATAAAGGTTAAATAAATAAAAAACCAACAACATATGCATCTGGTTTGACATTTGACACCTTTAAATGTACTATTCCTGCACTTTGTAACTAGGATTACTTCTATAATTATGTTTTTGTACTAATATAGCTAGTGATTTCCCCTTTCTAAATGTTTTGACTCTGGGTTTGTGAGTCCTGCCACCAGCCAAGTTTAAAGGGCCTCTGACAGGTTTTCAATATTTTCTAATTTTGACTTTATTTGAGGTATTTATACCTGTTAAAATGTGTAGAAAGATGACAGGAAGTGACATCACACCAGGGACACTCATTCCAGACAAAGTTTACGCATAAATTAGACAAAATACATGACTTTTTTCACATTCTAAACATGATTCAACAAAATAAAAAAATAAAACGTTTTTGCTGAGTTTTTGCTGAGTTTTTGCTGGGTAATTTCCTATTGTGATGTCATCAATTGCAAACAGGAAGTGAAATTAGAAACCTAAAATTAAAAATCTGGGATAACATTTTCATAACTTTTAGCCAAATTCAAAATATATTTATCTTAACTGCGTTTTAGTTCAATGAGTCGTCCGACCTGTCAGAGGCACTTTAATGCTACAGTGTGGAATATTCCCAGACAAAGCAATATAACGTCCCTATCCACACAAGCAGTCGGTGAACCTTTAGCCAGAGAATTGACACCTTTCTACACACACTTTGCACGACTTTGCGGAGAGATCTCTTGTGAAAGCGACAAACCTTTTTCAAACAGATCGGCCCGTTGTCTGTTGCTGGAAGTGGCGTCTCTCCTGCTCGCCTCCTCCCGCGCCCTCCTCTTCACCTCCGCGGGCCTGTGAGGACAGTCGACAAATCAGACCCACACACACTTCCCAGAAAAAGGCATTCCTCACAGTTACATTCACGAGCGCTCAGAAGTGTCTGCGTGGGCTGATCGGATGTGTGTGTGACTAATTGGGGGGGAAATTGGCTTGTGAATTTAATGTCATCTGAAACGAAAAAGGCCCAACAATGAACCTCACCTGTTGTCGTTTCGAATAAGTCAGTTGTTTATGGTTGGTTTGTGTTAAAACAGAGCTCGGATTAAAGAGACAAAGCAGTGTCTCCAGTTTTAATGCCGTAAACATGGCTGCCAAACCTGCAGTTGTTTGCTGGATAAATGAAGGTAAATAAAAACAGAAATACTCGTACGTTCTTCTTGTGACGACTCTATTGTTGGGTTTGAAACGGCTTCCTGAAAGCAAGCACATTACACAACTTTAGATTTAAATTACAATCAAAATAGCATTTATAATTAGATATAAAATAACTAAAATATATATACTTTTTTTTTTTAAATAAACATGGTCTGGAAATTTCTGAATCATGTACTTCCTTGTTGTCGTCACTAGAGGGCAGAGTACACTACAAAATGACTTCTATCCCTTTCTAATGAATCCATTCAATTGGCTGTTAAACTGAAATGTCATCATAAGTATCTGAGGTGGGAAGTAGGTCATATTGCAGTAGCAGCAGCAGTAATAGTAAAAGTAATGATCCCGATAATACCATATTTAGTAGTAGAAAAGGAGGTACATTAGTGTTTTTTCTAAGTAGTTTTTTAAGGCGAGACACAGCAGATGAATAATTTTTAAAAAACCCATAAATTTAGAAATATCACTTTGAACCGTCTTCTGTTGTTCACTAAATTAAATGTAAGAAAGAAAGAAAAACAACTAAGGCATTTTATGTGGAAAATGGCCAAAATTGCTCATATTTTGAACTGATGAATCTGAAAAATGGATAGAGCAAGGTTGACATTTCTTGCTTAACTTTATTAAAATGTTAGATAAAAAATAAATGTACAGACACGATTTTTTTATGTCTTCATGAGTAAACTTACTAAAAATACGCATAAAAAATCCAATTTGCCCTTATTTTTGGGGAGTAAAAACTTTATTAAATCAGACTTAGAGTTAGAGTTTTGTTTGTAATGTCTCTGTGTTGAAAATGACAGTCTAAAAATTCAAACTTTAACTCGTTTCAAACTTAATACTGTGAAGTAGGGAAGGTTTAACAATCAATGACATTAACGGTTAAAGTGAAAATCTGCAAAAGCGAGTGAAAATACCAAACAAAACAAGTTATAAACCAAACTGGCTCCAAACAATTACAAGTACAAGAATAAAGAACCCCTTTTGTCAGATATAATGTAGATTCCTCAACATATCGTATCATTTTAATGGACTGGGCAGCAGACGACGTGACATGAAGTCTTTCTTTACCTCTGGCAGAAATCCTAGGCCGGTCGGTGATTTGGGTCTTGGCCCTTCTCTCCTGGGCCTTCCTCTCCAGCTCCTGAGTCCTGCGCTGGGACCGACTGATGAAGTCCGGGCGAGACCTCTGCAGCGCCTCCTGTCACAGCGGGACAGGCCATCAGCGCGCTTACATAACCCTCGAACTTCACAACTACAGGAACACTTGCGCTGTCGCTTTCCACGGAGCGCTCTAACTTTCAGAACCGCGAGGAAGTGAACTGAAGCTTCTGCTGTTTTAATGAGGTTCTTTGGGGCTTTTAAATGTGCTATTTTACAAATCAGACCAGCTATAACTAAGGATGGAGCAAATGTTATGCTATATTTATACGTTTAGGCGAGGTAAAGTGTATTTGTAGAGCACAATTTGCACATAAAGTCATTCAAAGTGCGTTACATAACAGGAAAAGATGCTTTAAAATCAGAATGCAAACAGATAAAAGCATAAATAATCATAATAAAAGAGAAGCGTGCAATCCTTTCAGTCATATGCATGGCTAAACATTGTCAGAGTTTATATATGTATGTTTATATAATGTATGACAGTAACAACTGGAATAATCAGACACTGTAATCGTAATTAGATCGGAATTTCGGTGTGCGTTTTCATGCCAAATGTAGAATGTAAGTTAATCGGTGAATTTTTTGTTTAACTGTTGAATTTGGAAGAGCGTCACAATTTCAATCTTTCCCTTTCGTTTTTTTTTTTATCTTCACATTGAATTAGCCTCTTTTGCATTATTGTAATTCCTTGCCAAAAACCGCCACAATCAGACAGAAATCAGATTACGTCAGACGCAACTGTTTACGCGACATTTCGATAATCTGTTAAGAAAATGAGCGGATTTTTGCAGCCAGGTTTGATTAAATTGGAAGAGTAACTTGGTGCCTGTGCGGGGGAATTGAATTTAGTGCTGAAATAATCCAGTTAAACGTGTGTACAGTCTGCAGTCGGACCACCGAAACGTAAATAGCCACCAGCATCCATCACGTCGCCTCTTACGCTTTTGACTCCGGCGCTAAAATAACTCACCTGCAGAGACATATTCTGCGTTGACCTTTGAATGTCGTTGCTCAAAGGTACGAAGGCAGCGGCGGCGGTGGCGGGCGATTTCGCTGAGCCGTCGTCCTGGACGGGGGTTTCTATGGACGCAGTAAACATTAGGCAATCAAATCGGACTGTGTTGAAAAAGTATTGACTGGATGATGAAATAATCTCTAAACTGCTGTGTTAGGATTTTGAGACCTTAAAACAGTGAGTATTTAAGGTGACGTATGACAGGCGTTTACGATTTTCTAATTTTGACTTTATTTGGTGTGTTTATACCTGTCGTACGTATAAATTATAGTTTTACACCGATCGAGCAGGTATTTGTGGAGAAAAGTTGAAAAATCTGCAGGAAAATGGCAGGAAGTGACATCACAACAGGAACACTCTTTCCAGTCATAGTTTATGCAGAATTTACACAAAGAAAATTCTTCAATCGTTAATTCAACGAAATAAAGTCGCTCTCATATATTTTTATTTGTCAAATAAAAACAAAAGTGACATTAGATGAGTTTTGGCCCAGTGTTTGCTGGGTAATTTCCTAGTGTGATGTCATCAATTACAAACAGGAAGTGAAATGATAAACCAAAAAACTTTGCTTTTCTGTGATGACATTTTTATCATTTTTAACAAAAAATTAAATATATTTATTCTGACTGCATTTTAGTTCAATGAATCGTCCGACCTGTAGGGGGCACTTTAACAAAGAGTAGTCCAAACTACTACTACTACTACTACTACTACTACTACTACTATTGCTCTTCTATTTCCATTTTTACTCACAAGTCTGTTCAAAAAGACAAATCTAAAAAAATAAAATAAAATAAAAACAAAAATAAAAATAAAAGTAAAAATAAAAGTAAAAATAAAAATAAAAATAAAAATAAAAATAATAATAATAATAATAATAATAAAAAAAATACTATTAAAAAAATCAAAATAGATACAATAACTACCACTACTAAAATCCCAAAATACCTTCATATAAGTCAACCACTTGAGTAAAAAAACAAGTGACTGAATTTATCTATGAACAAAAAAGAAACGGTAAACACATCTGATCCAAAAGATTCATTCATTGGTCTTCCATGGAATCAACGCTAGCCATGTGACCTCAGTGCTAATGAGTTAAAAGCCGTCCCAGTTTTAACCCTGCGCTGATGGCAGTCATTTTTCCGATTTGTTTTTTACCGTTTGGCGTTTTCCTCTTGCTCATCTGTCTCTGCAGCTTGATGTTTGCGATGATGGCCGCGGCGTTGAGAGCCAGGACGTCTTCCGCGGTCTGGTCGGCATCTGAAACGCAGTACACTGTTCACCCTGGAGATCACAATGGGCTTTCTGAGCTCTTTCAGTCTGTGGAAAGTACTTTAGGTGTGGATTCAGACCAGTCTATACCAAGAGGTCATTTTAAAAACACTAGATCTTGGGGTAAAAGTTTCGTGGTCAGGAGCACCTAGCTGGAGGATTAGACTATTGTACATATTTTAGGAAATCAGAGTTCCCGGAGGAAGGAATATGCGGAAGGAATTCATGCTGCCAAATATGGGCATAATTGAATCACAATCCAATTAGCGCACTTCGAGCCGTAAAGTTGTAGTTTTTTTGGGGTAATATCGTCCACTACAATTTAGCTACAATTGTTGGGAGATGCATGTCATTTCATTTAGTCTTTCATATTAGTTGAGCGGTTCACATTTCAGTTTTCTCTCAGATATTGGAGCTCATGGACATGTTTCCTTGCCAACCGTAAACTGAGTCCTGAGCTTAACTGGCAAATCTAATCAAAATACTTCTCAAAATTGTGCAGCGCTAGGCCAAGCACTCTAATTTCATCTTATATTATTATTATTATTATTATATTATATTACATTTTAAAAACATTTAACACAGAACATGACCAGAGAGGAAAAACGACAAAATAAAAACGAAATAAAACTAAGGCGATCAAAGTCCAAAACCAACGTCCCAACTGGCCCAAAATCTGTAAACATTTGTCCAATTTAAAAGGTGAGTGCAAATGTAATCTTCTCCATTGCCCGTATGCAAGTTACAATGTTTGCCCAGTCCTTGATCGTCGTGGCTCCAAAGGTATCCATTTACTGTGTCCATGGCAGGAGTTTTAAGGCCCATATACGTAGTTACGAAGTCAAATGGAATGGCAATGTTAAAAATTTTCTGCAGCTCTTTTGTTTGTCTTTCTTTTTTTTAAATAATTATTTTTATTTTTATTTCCTTTTTTCCAATATTTGAAAAAGTTTAAAACATGAAACACGGAACAGACACAAAACAAGACCAGAGAGCTAACTTAAAAATAATCGTATACATCGACAATCAACAAAAGACACACATTTATAACACAGGAGAATTCATTTTTCTGCTGCCAAAAGCACATTCCAAAGGTATCCATGCATTGTGTCCATGGCAGGAGTTTTGAGGCCCAAATACATAGTTCTATAGTTCAGGGGGATTTCAAGCACAGCAATTTCAATGACAAAATTAAGTATTTCTATGACAATTTTAGATCAAATAAAGTACGTCGCCCACTGCCCTGTGTTTTGGCTCATTCCGTATCGCTATCACCACTGCAGTTGTGTCTTTGAGCAAGAGACTCCACCACATTATCTATGGATTTCAGAGTCTCAAAAAAAAAAGTGCAAAGTTCAAAATATCACATGTTTTGAATGGTGGAAAGTCCTTAAGATGGCGTTCTGTAAACAGGAAACTGAAACCCATGAATCGTGAGGATTTTGATTATCATTTCAGTCTATTTCACCGCTGTTTTTTTGACAGACAATATCTATTTCTTATTAATAAATGGACCTTTTGTTGTCCATAGAGGCTCCCATCTTTTGCCCATGCACTTCTCTATGACCTAATACACTTTCTACACTGATGTGGACTATATTAAAGCTGAATAAATGATGCAGCTTGAGGCCGCAGTAATTAATTGATGAAAGTCTTAATGAATGAGATTAAAGAATAATGAATCATTTCACACAGAGAAACAACGGTATGAGGATTTAAATATGGAGCAGACGGATAAAGGTCGTCTCTCACTGTTTGAATGCAAATGACACATTATACCTTCACACACTGATAGTTGTTTAGAAAGTCCGTACTCAAGTTAACAAACTTATTTACTGTGAAAATTGCGGAGAAAACAAAGTGTGGATTTGGCTTCCTAAAAGAAACGCTGCCTTTTTGGCGCCGGACTTGTCCATCATGCTTTTATTTTTTATTCAAATGCAGGCGTTTTTATTGTTAAACCTGTTACCTGCTTGTCTCCATGGACATAGATACATTTATTGACATATTGCGGAACATTCAATGCAAAGCAGAAGCGTCTTCATGGAGACCTGAAATGTTACATGGCATAGTGCACCTTTAACTACCAAAATGCCTGGTCAATTATTTATTTACTGGGCCATTCAACATAAAAAAATAAAAATAATAAAAATAAAAATAATAATAATAAATTAATTAATTAAATTATGATTATGATTATGATTATTATTATTATTATTATTATTATTATTATTATCAATATTATTATTTTTGCAAAGTGGGGTCATTATTCAACCAGATACGTGCGAACGCTGAAAGAAGTTTAAGTCCAAAAGACTAATATGGCAAATAATTGGGGTTGGCTATATTAGCAAATATTAACAATATTCAGATGATATTCTAATAATGAATCAGAAAGTGCTAAAATGTGCCTGTCAATACTTGGTAGAGCTTCAAGTCTAATTTAATTAAGCAGAGAATGCAGAAATATCACTCTTTTTGAAGTAATTTTTAATAGTTTTAAAAATAGACACTCTACTCTATATTTTAATTTTGTATATCTCCATAACAACTATTAAAAATATCATAAATTTTTCAACATAACTTGGATTTCCCACTTTTAAATGACAATGCAACACTTTCATTCACATGTTTCATTTGGGTATTTCTCTCAAAACCAGTGACCCTGCCCTTGTCTGCGCCCTCCCTCTGAAATCACGACATTATCAAATTCGAGGCACGTAAACGTAACCAATTGGCTTTTTTCGGTTCATTTCTCACCCCGCTCGTCACAGCGGGTGACAAAGCCGCAACACTCCGCGACACAGCAACGCCACCGTGACCTGTTGTCTCGGCCCGAAGATGCAGCCGTCGATGCTGTCGCTGACGTTATTAGCGCAAAATACACTGATCCGATATCTGGAAATAGGCCTGTCCTTTCAGCTTGTGTCATCTGATTTTCCTTGGATATATATATATATGTATTACACACACAGCGAAGTCAAGAGGGAAATGAACAAAAGGCTTATGTGTGAATGAGGTGCAAGGAAATAGGATTTTGGGTGTCACTTGCGCTAACAGACTGTTCTCTCAATGCAACGTCTTGTCTTGTGATGTATTCCGAAGCGCATCAAAGCGGAGACGGCGTCAGGAGTAAGAGATCAGAGAACTCGTATATGCAAAAATAAGCTCGCAAAGGGAAATGGCAAAGGATCAACAAAAAACAGGAGATTATATTTAGACAAACCTCCCAAAAGCATCGTGACAAGGAGGCTGCTGCTGACTAACGCAACGACACAAAATCTACATAGGACGTGACCCGGTTCATTGGTACATTTTCAAATAAATCTTGTGTGCTTTGTCACTTTTCTGATGTGTGTGGCCGCTCGCTTGGCGCTATGGAGATGTTATTGGCCTGGAATGCTCCACAGTACGGCATTAAACCTTTACGTTACGAAATAAAACACATGTGTTCTGACAGCCTGTGGGACATTCCGGAAAAGCGACAGATACAGTACGAGGGAACGCCCGCTAACGAACCTCTGTGGGGGGGAAGCGAGCCATTCATTTCAATCTAGAAGAGCTGCTCTGTCGCCCACTGTTCACCAACACCTAAGACGATGTATTGTACCGAGATACGAAGACATGGAGGAGAATAAGTAGTGCAACGACTCAAATGTGTGAAGATATCCAAGAACGCTAACGATAGCTGCAGGTTACCGCAACGCTAGCACCGCCTGCTGTTTTTTAGCATCCACAGAACAATCATGTTTACTTTTCGGGGGGGGTGTCGCCACACGTCAACAACATCTGGTGAGACTAAATTGGGACTCGACTTGAAAAAATGTCTGAAATACACATAATTTGCCAGGGAATGTCTTAAAAGAGGGAAAAAGTGGCGTTCTTCCATTTAGTCAACGGAGAGTTTTCCCTCACAATGACGCATTGCCGACTGTACATATAAACTCTCCATGGTGACAAGCTGGTGGCAGACTCTACACCAAGAAAAGTACAGTGTGCACCTCGGTTTAGTCTGTTTTTTTATAGTACTGTTGTGGGCAAGACAAGCTTCTACTGTGGTTCAAATCTAGGTTCAAAAGAGTTCCATTTAGCTGTGATTATGACTGAAATGAATGAATCTGCACTCTCCACTTTTAAAGTACACATTTTATACTGATTATTTATGTTTGTATTGTGATTTGACTGCATCTTTTCCTGTTCTGGAAAGAAATACATGAATTACTTTGTGCGAATTATGCTCTACAACATAAACTATTGCAGAACAGACACAATCAGCTCCGTTCTGCATGCTGTTATTAGACATTCAATTCAAATTAAAAATAGAAAGAATGAAAGCAATGTAAAACGCAATGTAATGTTGATCGCATATATAGTATGTTTGTTTTTTTAATCTCTGAAAGACTAAACTTGAATACTGTCATGGATTGAAATGGCTGAAACTGTATGTCAAATAATTGCTAAAGGACTTACCAGGAGTCTCGATGAGCGTCAGAGGAGCTACCGCCATCTCTCCTTCAGTGTCATTCGATCGTCCTGATGTTTTCACCCCATTTACACCTTTAGAACTATTCTGATTCCCGAAAACGCCATTTTGTGTCGAATCAAGACTCAGTTTCCTGGTCAGCGGCTGCGACTTCTGCTCTTCAGTTGCTTCGGAAGTTCCAAAAACATTTCCGTAGCAGCTTGACGGCCTTTGCGGCCTCTTTGACGTCACATTCGTAAGTTCGGGTTTGACCGCTGGGGCTGAAATCGCAGGTGGAGGCGTCACTACAAGATTCAGCGTAGACCTGTGGATTGGCTTGGAATCTCTTGGCGTCGGCGTTACGATTGCATGACTCTGTTGCAACGAGACGCGATGTTCATTGTGGAACCCTTCGGTGTAACTGTGCCGGTATGCGTCGTTCCTCCGAGCACTGTTTGGAGTGAAGCTTTCTCTGTGCTCTGTAACTTTGATGATCGTAGCTTTCCTCCGACGGACTACGGTGTCCAGATTGGGACCCGAGGGCTGGTTCTGACCCGTTTGCACGCTGCGGATCGGACCGGTCGTCACTCTTTGTTCCGTGACTTTGACGATCGTCGCTTTCCTCTGCACCATGATTTGCCGCGAGTCCATAGATTCTTGGCTTGTCGAAGTTGGAGGTAGACTGGAAGACCTACACACTTTCCTGGACGCGATTGTAATGGAGGAAAATCCGGCTTTGTTTTCGGGGATTAAGGTCTTTGTTGCCGAAGTCGTCTGGATGTGTGATGCTTTGAGAGGTTGCACACTAGAAGTTCTATGCAACGGCGCTTTATAAGGTACACTTTCTTTAGATTGGTCAGGAAACGTTGGCCTGTGAATCGATTCTGGCTCGTTTTGCTGTACATTGCGGGATTGCGTGAATGTTTCAGGTGCTGGGAGGTCCAAGTCGGTCCGGGTTTGGGTGTGGTTACTCGGACTTGAGCCCGGAAGGGCCAAAACCCGGTTGAGTCTCCAGCCGCGCTTCAGGGCCTGCCAGCTCACGGGTGCGACGTCAACGGGAACGGCAGGGAAACACTTCTCTGGCACCTGTGGGGGGAAACGGGAAGCGTGTTATTGGATATAGATCTAAATTATACAAATGGTAGAAAAGTTAAAGCGTTGACACTTGAAAGGGAATGACCGTTCACGCGTTTAAGATATCCAGATACTATTTGATACTAAAATTGAGTGGCAGTTCGGGCTTGAATGACTCCCTGGGCATAGAGAGTAACAGCAATAAAAGCCATCATTGCGGCTGTGACCACTTGGGGCTGATGAGGAAGACGTTTTAGGCAACCAGGCCGACAATTATGGCCTTTAAGGGGGATAGACGTGTTCCGTAAAGTGTCTAAATGTCACGTAATGTTGTGGTGGTGTGGTCCAGTTGCATGAGCACACGTGATGAAGTCTAATGACAGTTTAGGGACTTGTCAAACACATAAACCCTAAAAGAGGAGTTGGAGGGTGAGTTATATTGCCAATAAAAACATGTGTAATTGTTCAAATAAGTAATAAATCATTCTATAAAATAAATGTAAAAATTGGCTTAGCGCATTAGTTAAGTAGTTACTAAACCTGTATTATTATTAATAAAGTATTTGTTCACTATGAATTAAGTCTTTGTTCATGCTTTACTAAGGCAGGAATAAGAGTAATTAATATAAAGCGTTACCAAAACATATATTTATATGTATTTTTTTGTTTTGGAGGGAAGGTTTGTTGACCATTTGTAATATTTTATTTGATTTTATTATCAGAGCATCCTTGCAAATGACATTATTGCAAATGAAATTATTAAAAAACAAAAACACACCAAAAAAACACACACATTTTTAAACCTTTTGATTATTTTTTTTATTTTTGGGGGGAAAATTGGTAAGACTGCAACAAGCCCTGCCACAAATGATCATCAGCGTACGGTACAACACTAAGTACAAATCTGAATAATAAACAGAAACAAATATGAATACGTTACAATTGTCGACACACCGTCCACAATTTATAACTGAGATGGAATGAAAAAGACAGACGTCCGCATACAAATACACCGACAGACGGCCAATTCACTGTGCAGCCGCAATTAAAAACAGAACGTTTGAGCTATAAATATACTATTCATTAATGGGATTCCTTGAAATGATCACCGGGCACATACTTGAAGCCACAGCAACGGAGATCAACTCAGTGTTTGTTCAAAAGAGCTGCTGCTGTAGAACCTAAAGAATAGCACAATGCATACTACTTACTCTACTTTATAAATGACTGTCTATAATAAGCGGATACACATTCTCCAGTGCGAAACAGTTAGCAACATTTTTTTCTTCTTGAACTCAAATAGAAAACAGAGCCTCAGCCGTTCGCCTCGGGGCAGCCGCGCTAACGTCACCACGCCGCCCCCCACCACAGCAGCTCATCCGAGTGACTCTTCTCTGGGGCCGTCGTGCTGTTTGTTTTCTAGTCAGATGACACTCCCAGAAGCATCGCACAGTCGCCGCTCGGGCCCAAAGCGCTGCGGGCGGCCCACAGCGTGACCGAGGCCCGGCCCGAGTCACAAACACCCTCCTGTGCTTCTCGGCGGAACATGACCCAGAGTGTCGAGACGAGCCGGGAGTTCTGATCTTGTCGTAGTTCACGCGTAAGTTTAGAACGATGCGTCCAAGTTGTGAAGTGAAGAGGCGCGAAATGCACGTAAAACGGAATCAAATGCAAAGCGTGGAATTGTTTATGCTTAATCAACGTGTCCAATGATAAAGGACAAAGAAATGTTTTGAGAGATTTAGTCTGCTATACGTAGTTACAATCCATGACACCGGCGGATCACTATTTTAGACAGTTTAAATTGCAATGTTGCGCTAAAAACAACCAAAGATAAAAGAAACTGACTTCGCCTGCCTCTTGTCACTTTACCGTCACGACTAAGCACAGCTCTGTCAGACCTGACGGCCCCGACTATGAAGAGCGGCAGGTCGATTTCTACCATTTGTGTAATGGCGACTCGACACTGCTCAAACCTACCGTGTGCAAACAAAACGACAATAAAAAAAACAAACCAATCGGGTGCACCAAGTAACTACAGAGCAGCGGGCGTGTATCGGGGGTTGTAGAAAAGAGATTTCTTGATTGATTGCAGGAGAATAAAGACAACTCAAACATGCCCGGTTCACTCAATACAACTTCGAGTGTATTTAGTGAAGGGAACACGTTATATGAACAATTATGACATGGTTAAAAGCTCTTAAAAGTCCATTTCGCATATGTCTCCGTGAACAATTGAGAAGCATAGATCATTCTGTGTCAATAAAACACTTACGTACACAAGACATGACAGATACATTCTTCTGCCGTCTTTATACCGCCACCTGCTTGTCCCCTTGTAGATGTTCCAAAGTATGGCATTAAACTTATATATTTCTCACTTTTTTTTTTAATTGAAGGTGTTTTTATTGCTAGAAATACATTGAAAAAAAAACAACAACATACTTTCGTACACCTCTCCATATGACTGTGGAACATTCCAGGAAAAGCAATAACATACCCATGAAACAAGCAGGCGGTCGACAAACCACCAAAAAGTTACAGAGTGCGCCTTTATATGGAGCCATCATCCATGCTTAACTGATTATAATGACTCAGCCGCTTCCATTATTGTGAGGATCAGGGCTAATTTTATTATTTACATCCAAATTCGACTCGCGGTGGTAAAATTCCACAGAAATCTTCTGTTTCACGGAAATAAATAAATGTTGCTCTGTCTAAAGCAGGACAAAGACAAGACAAAACCAGTGTTGATCAATAAAAATACTTGAATTAGGGCAGATCATAGCAGCAGATCTAGAACTAGACCTAAATCTAGTCCTAAACCAAGACTAAACCTAGCGTTGGTCTATTTGGGTCAGGCAGAAACCACATGAACCGGACTAGACCACAGAATCTGAACCAGGACTATGAGGTCTTAACTGTAACTGGGATCACATCTAATTCTATTTGCGACAAAAGCAGCTTTCTGATCAGTCTGGCCCATTTTGCCATGACAGCTCGGACCACTGAGCTTGGGGCTAATTTGTGGCATCTCCTCTGCCATTCACGGTGGGCCAGAGATTTTCAGACGCGTTCGCCAGGCTTCATTGCGGGCCGCCAATTGGATAGCCCCCGGTCAACCGCTTAATTATAAAGAATATCTAAATAATTGTCCTTGGGATTTAATAAAAATAATTCTAACAAAAGAATTAATAAAAAAAATAATGATTTAAAAAAATGCTAAATGATTAATCCTTTGTTATTTTAGTTTTTAGTTTAAAAAAAAAAAGAAAAAAAAGGAGAAAAAAATAGGTTAGGACACACCAGTTACAAAATATTGGTAAATTGTTGAAACATTTGTTTTAGCTAATTTTTTTGTGATTTTGTTTTGTTTTGTAACCTAAATGTCTTGCTATGACTACAATACATTTAAATTTACATATTTCCTACGTCCTACCTAACTGTACACACATGAAATTATGTTAAACAACTTAAACTTCTTATTATTTTACTTACTTTCATTTAAACCCCTGGCCCAAAATGTAAATCCTATGATGTAACCTGTTAACTGTAATGGAAACCAGGTTAGCCCACACCAAAGTAGAAGTGGAACATGGAAACTCCATACAGAAAGGCTCGGTTCCCCGTACGAATCAACCCTGGGACTTTCTGCAATCCTAACCACCGAGCCGCCAAACTCCTAAGCGACCGATTAAAAAAAACCCCGCATAGTTGAGATTTACCCGTTTGTCGCCGGGAGAGTCCTGGTTGTTCCACGCCGTCCTCGCTCCAGCACTGGCTTTAGTCCCGCTCCTCTGCACCTCCTCGTCTGTGTTTGAACGCAAAACAAATACACTCGTGTCATTTCCCAGTTAGGTAAGCGCTGGCTCGTTCCTCTGTTCTATTGTAATGTTGACAGTGTAAATAAAACAATTCTAAAAAAACGTGGGCCTTGCCTTACAGCGCGAATCTATAATGACAAAAAGGACAGCTTTAAGGCCTGTTTTGAAACACATTGGCAGTTCAGATCTTTACCTGCTACCATATGTAAACTGTATTCAAAACATAACACAAAAAGTAGACAAAACTTAAGTATAACAAGCTTGGGAATGAAGAGCAGAGTTGCAAATAGGTTTTTAAAGAGTAGGAGTTAAGACATTCATTATCTGGCATGTTTTTGCTTGTTTTGTTTGTCCTTTTTTGGTCAGAATGGAAAAAAAATGTTGGTCATGTAACATTAACGCCATATATTACAATATTGGTCATAGTTTAGTGTAAACAAATGTTAAAATCAGACAGAAGAGAGAGAGAGAGAGAGAGAGAGAGAGAGCGAGAGAGGAGTGAAGGGGAGAGAAGAGATGGGGAGACAGAAGAGAAAGAAGAGAGAAATGAAGAGAAAGAAGAGAGAGAGCAAAATGGGGGAAAGAGAGGGGGAGAATAGAAAGAAGAGAGAGAAGAGTAAATAGTGAGAAGAGAAGGGAGAGAGAGGAGAGAGAAAGAAGAGAGAGAAAATAGAGATGAAGAGTGAGGCGGAGAGAAGAGAGATAAGTAAGAGGAGAGGAAGAAAAGAGGAGAGAGAGAGAGAGAAAGAGAGTGCGAGAGATGAAGGAAGAGAGAGTGGGATGAAAGGAGAGAGAGAGAAAGAGAGAGAGAGAACGAGAGATGGAGAGGGAGATGAAAGGGAGAGAGAGAGAGAGAAAGAGAGCAAGAGGAGAGAAGAAGAGAGAGAAAATAGAGAGAAGAGAGTGAGGGGAGAGAAGAGAAATAAATAAGAGAGAGGAAGAAAAGAGAGAGAGAGAAGAGAGTGAGAGAGTGGAAGGAAGAGAGAGGCGATGAAAGGAGAGAGAGAAAGAGAGAAGAGAACGAGAGATGAAGGAAGAGAGACGAAGATGAAAGGGGAGAGAGAGAAAGAGAGAGAGAGGAGAGGAAGAAAGAGAGAGAGAGAAATAGAGAGAAGGTGAGGGGAGAGAGAAGAGAGATAAATAAGAGAGAGAAGAAAAGAGGAGAGAAAAGAGAGATTAGAGAGAGAAGGTGAGAGAGAGAGAGAGAAGGAGAGAAGAGAGCAAGAGCGATCGAAAGAAGAGAGAGCGAGAAAGAGACAGAGGTAAAGAGAGAAGGAGAGAGAAGATGGAAAGAAGAGAGGGGAGATGAAACGGGAGAGCAAGAAAGGAGAGAGAGAGAGAGAAAGGAGAGAGAACGAGAGATGAGGAAGAGAGACGAAGATGAAAGGGAGAGAGAGAAGAGAGAGAGAGGAGAGAGAAAGAAGAGAGAGAAAATAGAGAGAAGAGTGAGGGGGAGAGAAGAGAGATAAATAAGAGAGAGGAAGAAAAGAAGGAGAGAAGAGAGAGAGAAGAGAGTGTGTGAGAGAAGAGAGAGAGAAAGAAAGAGAAGAGAGCAAGAGCGATCGAAGAAGAGAGAGTGAGAAAAGAGACAGAGGTAAAGAGAAAGAGAGAGAGAGAGAGAGATGGAAAGAAGAGAGAGGGAGATGAAAGGGAGAGCAAGAAAGGAAGAGAGAGATAGGAGAGAGAGAGAAAGGAGGAAGAAGGAGAGAGAGAATAAAGAAGAGAGAACGGAAGAAGAGCTCTAGTCTGATTAAAGGGTTAGTGTAAACAAATGTTAAACTCCAAGAACAGCAGAACTTCCTTCAGGATTAATGAAAGAACAGCAGAACTTCCTTCAGGATTAATGAAAGAACAGCAGACTTCCTTCGGGATTAACAAAGAACAGCAAACTTCCTTCGGGATTAACAAAGACAGCGAACTTCCTTCAGGATTAATGAAAGAACAGCAGAACTTCCTTCAGGATTAATGAAAGAACAGCAGAACTTCCTTCAGGATTAATGAAGAACAGCAGAACTTCCTTCAGGATTAATGAAAGAACAGCAGAACTTCCTTCGGTATTAACAAAGAACAGCAGAACTTCCTTCAGGATTAATGAAAGAACAGCAGAACTTCCTTCAGGATTAATGAAAGAACAGCAGAACTTCCTTCAGGATTAATGAAGAAAGCAGAACTTCCTTCAGGATTAACAAAGACAGCAGAATTTCCTTCAGGATTAACAAAGAACAGCAGAACTTCCTTCAGGATTAACAAAGAACAGCAGAACTTCCTTCGGATTAACAAAGAACAGCAGAACTTCTCAGGATTAACAAAGAAAGCAGAACCTTCGGGATTAACAAAGAACATCAGAACTTCTTTAAGATTAACAAAGTGGAGACCTTACGTTACATTAAGCACTGAGTTCACGTTTGCCACAGTCCGCACATGCAGACATAGTGAAACATACATTTTAAAAAGTGACTTAAATTCTAATGAAGTGTCTGGCTTGCTTCTCGATGGACACTAAAGTCACTGGTCTGTATGCAGAGGAACTCTCCAATCCCCGGTCACCTCATTTCCTCTTTGTCCTCTTAAGTGTTATCTAAATACTGTGACGGACTGAGAATTGGCCCGGCCTGTCCAAACACACAGAACCATTCTATTTCCATTCATTCATTAACATGAGGCCACTTTGAGTTTGGTAAATGTGACTTTTATGGGACAGCGACGGAGCGTGGGGGAAAGAGAGAGAGAGGGGAGGAAAAGAAGCGAGAGAGAGAGAGAAGAGAGGGAGAGAAGAGCGAGGGGGAGAAGAGAGGGAGAGCGAAGAGAGGGAGAGAGAGAGAGGGGGAGAAGAAGGAGGAAGAGAGAAAGAGGAGGAAAAGAAGCGAGAGAAGAGAGAGAAGAGAGAGGGGAGAGAAGAGAGAGGGGGAGAAGAGAGGGAGAGAGAAGAAGGAGAGAGAGAGGAAGAGGGGGGAGAGAAGAGAGGGAGAGAAAGAGAGAAGGAGAGAGAGAGAAGAGAGGAGGAGAGAAGGAGGGAGAGAGAAGAAGGGGGGAAGAGAGAAAAGAGGAGGAAAAGAAGCGAGAGAGAAAGAGAAGAGAGGGGAGAGAAAGAGAGGGAAGAGAAGAGGTGGGAGAAAAGAGAGAGGGGAGAAGAGAGGAGAGAGAAGAAGAGAAAAGGGGAGAGAGAAGAGAGAGGGGAGAAGAGAGGGAGAGAGAAGAAGGGGGGAAAGAGAGAAAGAGAGAGAAAAAGAAGCGAGGAGAGAAAGAGAAGAGGGGGGAGAAAGAGAAGGAGAGAGAAGAGAGGTTGGGAAAAAGAGAGAGGGGGAGAAGAGAGGGAGAAGAAGAGAGAAAAGGAGGGAGAGAGAAGAGAGAGGGGGAGAAGAGGGGAGAGAAGAAAGGGGGAAGAGAGAAAAGAGAGGAAAAAAGAAGCGAAGAGAGGAAAGAGAAGAGAGGAGGGAGGAGAAGAGAGGGTGGAGAGAAGAGGAGTGGGAAGAAGAAGAGGGGAAGAGAAGAAGAAAGAGAGGAGAGAGAGAGCGGAGAGAGAGAGAAGAGAGGGGAGAGAGAAGAAGGGAGAGAGAGAAAGAGAGGGAGAAGAGAAGAGAGGGGGAAGAGAAGAGAGGGGAGGAGAGAGAAGGGGGAAGAGAGGAGAGGGGAAAGAAGCGAGAGGAGGAGAGAGGGGGGAGAGAAGAGGGGGAGGAAGACGGGGCGAGAGAAGAGGCGGGGGAGAAGGGGAGAGAAGAGAGGGGGAGAGAAGAGAGAGGGGGAGAAGGGAGGGGGAGAGAAGAGGGGGGAGAGAAGAGAGGGAGAGAGAAGAGAGGGGGGAGAGAAGAGAGGGAGGCTACAGTAGGCTCACTCTGTCTATAGTTCTTAATCAATTCAAACATTAGGACTCGAGTGTCCCGCCCCGCTCTCTCTCTCCATGTTTGAGATGTTCGGGGGGCAGCGCCACAGGCCACAGTTTACACAGACGCAGACAGACCGGGGGCACAGCTCAGAACACCTACGTGCTCCACCAACGACAAGGAGCGAAACGGTCTTCAGATGATGACGCCGCGACGTGCGTAAAGCCAACGGGGTTCTCACCAATGTCTAAGTCGTGTTTTCTAAAATGCACCAGAAAACAGAAAATTAAACGGTTGGTTGAGAGCCCCCAGATCCCACTTAGGAGTGTTATTCATGCAATAGCTATAAAAAGACATATTTCAGAAATAGTCACCTTAAGGTTGCATCAGAGACATCAAACCCCGACATATTTTTACACGTTCAAAGTGCGTTGGGGGCACCACTGAGCATTTCTAGCATCGGCCCTGGGACCCTCGATATACTATAAACATGCTTTTGGGCTGCACAGTGAACGGAAATGACCGCGATACTGACAGCACTGCGAATATACTTTTTGACGCATTCATTTCAGCTAAACTAAAACAAATGTGTCCATGCCGAACGGGAGACTAAATCAAATCTCCATTCAGACTGACTTTTTCAACATTTTTCAATTTAAAAACAGCCCTAATTCATCGTAATACAAAAAAAAAGAAAAAAAGAAAAAGGTGAGCCGTGAAAAGCGCAGCGTCTGCAATAAATCCACAACAAATGCGCGCGTCATCATCATTGGTCCCTGCGGCCTCGTTCCGGTTCTGCGCGACAGCTTCACCCGACGTGGATCACTTTTTGACTTTTCACTCCTGCCGTTGCCGGGCTTAAATCTACGAGCGAACGAAGGACGAGAGCCACGGATCAAGCCCCGGATCAAACTCAGTCGGAGCGCGTGCGGCTTGTTTAGAGATTCAAAGATTAACTTCAGTCGTGCTCCTGTCACTCGCGCGCTCTTCTGATCTCCAAAAGGCTTCCACTTCCCACTAAACCACACAGAACGGGCTCATAGAAACTGATTACCTGGCTGTAATTTGACATTCAGGCGCACACTCGGATCGTCATGGACACTATATTTCATCCAGGCAAAGCAATAGCATCTTTATGGAGACCAGCATGTGACAAACCACCACCAGAAAAGCTAAATAATGCACTTTTAAATTAACTTTTTTTGTCCTTTTAAAAAAAATGTATTCGTCAATTTTTCTTTTCTTTTTCTTCATTTTTTTTCTTTTTTGGTCTTTTTTGGTCTTTTTCTGTGTGATTTTTATTGTTTGTTTGTCTCACTAAAAAGGAAAAAAAAAGAATAAAAAATAGGAAAAAAATAAGAAAAAAGAGAAGAAAAAAAAAGAAAAAAGAGAAAAAAAAATAAGAAAAAATAAGAAAAAAATAACCTTTATTTCAATACAATCCTTTTGACTGCAGATTATTGTGACTAATCCTACTGCGCTATGTCTGTATTTCTGTATTTATTTGTTGTAAAGTATATACATAGGAAAATACCACACAATAAAACAGAACAAGACCAGAGAGACCAGCAGACATCCAACGAAAAAGAAAAGGAAATCAAGGCACAAAAAAAACCAAACATCCGCTGCCAGGGGTATGTTCCAGAAGTAACTGTATCTTGTGTCCGTAGTAGGAGTTTTGAGGCCCAAGTACATATTTCTGAGGTGGAATTTCCTTGTGAATAATGAGCACTTTGACATCTCCACTGGGATGTGCGTATATGTTCCCATTCTTCGTCGGTCAAAATAAAGTCACCCTTTCTTTCCCATTTATTTTTTACGTATTTAGTTGAGTGGTTGTCCATAGTGTTCATACTAAAATACATATATTATTAGATAAATTGACTACTTCTGTGATTATTGGTACCATTTATAACCAGTGGAAGAAGAACTACATTTTGTTACTTAAGTAAAAGTACAAAGACAAGAGCAAAAATGTACACAAGTAAAATGAAAAGTATCACAATAAAATATCTTCTTAAGTAAAAGTATTGAAGTACATGTTTAAAATTCAACTTTTAGTGTAAAAGAGTACACGTATTTTGCACAAATTTTAGTTTACTCGCTATTTCTATACTTTTTATATGTATATTTGTGTTTGACTTGAGCTTAAACCATGAACATGCTAATAATAACAACTGCTCAACCCATATGGAAAGTACTTTTGACTTTTCAGTCCAGTTCAAAAATGTAGTACAGTTAAAAAGTACCGATACCTGCTCTCAAGTGTAGTTAAGTAAAAGTTAAAAGTACTATCCACTGTAAAATGTGGCTTAAGTAAAGTACATACTTAAAAATGATACTTAAGTTGTACTGTACTTTTACTTTTCTACTTTGTTACTTTCCACCATTCATTTTAACACAAATATAATGCATTTATTTGGACTAATAACAACTTTTCTACACCTATACTACCTAAAATAATAAAATGATGGATTTTTAAAAAGTAATATATGTTCAACAACGAGCTTAAAGTGTGTGTGATAGCTTCAAATATTTTGTTTATTTTCGCCGCTTGGTGGAATAATACCTGTCTAGTCTATAGTGGATGTTTGGAAAGACATTTTAAAAAATGTCATCAATACACAAAATTCCATACACAATTTTTGTACTATTGAGCCATGCCATAACAAACTGACCAAATTCTTCTGAAGTCAAAGTGAGACGTCGGAATGAAGTGTAAATACCTAGTTTTTGGATAATGTGTGTCGTAAAGTCAATTTAAAGTGTCTCTGTTGTTCCCCTTTAGCTAACCAGACCCCGCAATTACCCCCACGGCCATTTGTGCACAAATGCAGTTAAACTATGTATTATCTATTATTGAAACAAATACTTTTAAGAGCTGGAAATGTATTTTAAACAGCGCTCAAGGCTAGATTTAAAGATGAATTATGGAACCAAAATCCAAAGTGGGCCAAGCTGTATCATGTACCTACCACCGCAGATGTTTGTAGATGATGGAGCGTTCTTCACTATCGTGGGCGTGATGGGTGGCTTCAACTTCACCTGAAAAAGAATGACGATTGAGTCAGGATAGAGTCTGGAATAAAGTATTTCCTAAATGATAAGGGAAAAAACTAGACACAGGAAACCGGAAAACGTTAAATAATTTCCTTTAATTTAACTTTCACGGTAATACAGTCTTTAACTACTAGCCAACCTAATAGTAATAAGACTTTAGAACATAACCTTGAGTTTCTGCTTTTTTTCTGCTGTTTTTTCTGCTGCTTAAATACTTAATACCTACTACTGCTTGGACATTTTATCGCAGTGTGGACGGTGGCTCCTGCTATTTTTTCTCCCAATTTTTATAAACAAATAAACATAGAACACGAAACGACCAGCGAGTGTAAATAAAAAATAATAACACAAGTCAGTCCAGTCTTTGATCGTTGGTGCAGTTTGTGTCATCCATTTCTTTGTTATGGACTAAAAAAGTCAGTTTCAAAGGTATCAATTTATTGTGTCCATGGCAGGAGTTCTGAGGCCCAATTACGTAGCTCTGGGATGGCAATTGTTCATTTCAGTCCAATGTTTATGAGCGACAGGACAGTCCCAAAACAGCCTGGCACAGTTTCTCCAACAGTCTGCAGTTCCTTGTGAATAATGGGCACTCTCACGTCCTATTTCATGTTGCTATTCAATTAAGGCTGTTGTCAGTTAGCATCCATACAACTATTTCTGTTAAACCAATGGAGATTTTAAAGACGCTAAACACCAAAATTGGCATTCATTAAAACATTTTCTTCGATTAGTGTGATAAATATTCCCTTTAATGAACCAGCAGCTTATCGGGTTTTGTTTTTATTTATTTTTTAATATTGTTTTGGCTAATGCGTCTCCATGGCGGCTGGTACACAAGCTGCTGCAAAACACGGACTTTGCTAATGGTTGCTTTTTGACCTCCGCAGACATAATAACGACTTGCTCTTCACTCGCTTTTCAAATCCCCCTCTTTACAGTCATCACAGTCGGATCAGTGTCTTTGATGTGTGAGCGTTGACCTGCGCCCTCTGCAGGCACAGAGAGAGAGGAGGCAAGATGAAAGAGCTGGGTAAAGAGAAGAAGGGTAAGAAAGAGTGACAGAGAGAGCGATAGAGGGGGGAAAGGGAGAGAGAAAGAGAACAGAGAAGAGAGAGTGGGAGGGAAAGAAAGGAAGAGAGGAGGGAGTAAGACAGAGTTGAGGGGGAAAGAGAGACACACAGAGAGAAATAGGGGATAGGTAGAGAGAGAGAGAGAGAGAGTTAAACAGGGAAATGGACTGAGAGAGTGAGAGATGATGGGGCAGAGAGAGTCACAGAAAGGGAGGGCAAATGCAGGTAGAGAGGAGAGCGAGAGAGAGAGAAAGAGAGAAAGTGAGAGAGAGGAGAGGAAAGGGCCTCTCCCTTTCCTCGAGTAATGGGGAAAGGGGAGAGTGGGGAG
The DNA here is from genome assembly GCA_015082035.1 of Chaenogobius annularis. Lineage (NCBI taxonomy): Eukaryota > Metazoa > Chordata > Actinopteri > Gobiiformes > Gobiidae > Chaenogobius > Chaenogobius annularis. The sequence goes on from BJKM01000037.1 coordinate 146,280, forward strand.
AGAAGTAGTTTAAAGGGGTAAGAAAGAGAGAGAGGAAGTGGAGAAGACTAATGAAGGGAGGAAGAGTGAAAGAGAAGGAATTAGGGAGCGATAAAGTATGGAATGGAGTGAGAGAGTTTATTGTGGAAGAGAGAGAAACACAGAGAGAAAAGGAGGGTGAAGAAGGTAGGTCGAAAGAGTGGAGAGAGAGAGACATAAAGGAAGAGGAATAGATAGGTAGATAATAGATAAGGGAGAGAGTGAGTGAGAGAGTTAAGGGGGAAAGTGAGTGGGGGTCAAAAGAGGCAGACAGATAGGGAAAGAGATGGGAAGGGAGAGGCGGAGAAGAGAGGGAGGGGGGAAGAAGAGAGAGAGGAGGGAGATTAATGTGAGAGAAGGGGAACACTCGAGAGAAGGTAAAAAGAAAAGAGGAATAAAGTGTTAAAAGAGACAGAGAGGGAAGAGAGAGTCACAGGGAGAATGAGAGAGAGGTGGAGAGAGAGTCACAAGGAGAATGAAAGAGAGGTGGAGAGAGAGTCACAGGGAGAATGAAAGAGAGGTGGAGAGAGAGTCACAGGGAGAATGAAAGAGAGGTGGAGAGAGAGTCACAGGGAGAATGAAAGAGAGGTGGAGAGAGGGTGGAAAGCAGAGAGGGGTAAAAAGGGAGGGATTAAGAAAGAGGAGAATGAGAGGAGAAAAGTCTAACGGAGATGGGAAGAGTGAAGAGCGAGGGAAGGGAGAGAGAGCGCTGATGAGGTAAGAGAGAAAGAGAGAGGGGGGGATGGGAAACCATAAGAGGAAGATAAATAGCTAGATAGATGATAGATAGATAGATAGAGGGAGGAAAGGGAACAAGAGCGAGAGTGAGTTAGAGGGAAGAAGAGAGAGAAACTAATCGAGAGAGGGGAGAGAGGGATGAGGGAAAGGGAGTGAAGGACGGTTGAAAGGGGGGCAGAGAGGAAGAGTGAACGACAGAGAAGGAGAGAGAGAGAGAGAGAAGGGGGAAGAGAAAGAGGAGTGATATCCTGCAGACTAAGCACTTCTTTCTTGTGCTGAGTAACAGAGAGCTGACTGTAAATGGGTCTCTGTGGCGCTGAGTGCAATTGGAGACACTACGCACCATCACCCGCGCATCACCCGCGCATCACCCGCGCATCACCCGCGCACTGACAAATCGCAGTTTTAGACCTTTTATTATGAGATTATCATTAAGATATTATTTTTACTGATGGACGGGAAGTGGGGCACCATAAGGAACCCACAGAGTTTGCCCAGTGTAAATATTAGTTTCTCTGTCTCCTATTATTGATTAAGGGTTCATTTGAAAACTTGAAACAGTCAATATTCTTATGAACAGTAGTTTAGTGCTTGAATTTGTTTGCTTGTTTTTCTTAGCTTCAAATTTGCTTTTCTTAGATTCAATTTGTCATGGCTTAATTTTCAATATTTGTATTTTATTATTATTATTTGTACTATTATTATTTCTACAATTATTATCATTATTGTTTATTATTATTATTATTATTATTATTATTATTATTATTATTATTTGTACTATTTTTATTTCTACAATTATTATCATTATTGTTTATTTTATTATTATTATTATTATTATCATTATCATTATCATTATCATTATCATTATTATTATTATTGTTATTAATTGTTTTATTTTTACCACAAACCTTTTTCTGATTCGTATGAGGGTAAATTTGTATGTAAATATGTATTTTTATAACATTACTTACTACAAACAGATCAGATGAAAAAATACCAAACACAACTCCAGGTTTTTGTTTTTTGTTTTTATCATGAGGGACATTATACAACACTGGAACATGACTCAAATCTCATAAATAGTTGATTTTGCATAATATGACTCTTCAAAACAAAGCAGCCTACTGACAAATTCAACCGCTTCTGTTTCCAGCAAAATGATGCAGATAGTTGTGAAGAAACATACCTGGTGTCTCGTAGCGTCCGAGTCGCGTCCCTGCTCCCCCACCATCATCACCTTCCTCCTGATGGGCAGCCACCCGACTTTAACCGGGGTCAGAAAACTCACTCGCGTTTTCTCTTTCTTCGGCACCTGGTCTACCCTCACTTTCTCAGGGCCGTCTCTTCTTTCGGGAGGGGGCGGCGCGCTCGTTCGTAAAGACTCCTGACTGCTCCAAGAACTTCCACAACGACTCGTCCCACCTGAGGATGACCCCCAGCTTGACGGGACGGCCCCCTTTGCCCTCCAAGCGGAATAACTAGCTTCCTTGTCCGTTAATGTGTCTCCAAATTCTCCAACTTGATGTGGATTTGGAGTTTGTTGTAGCCTTTGCAGATGTTTAAGCCACCCGTCGAGCTCGCCACCTTCTACGGCACTTTGAGGGCGTGATCTGAGTGCGGGACAAGGGGCAGAGGGGTCCCGTGTCAGGCTGTCCCAATAGGACTCGTCTCCGGATATCCTCCAGGTTTTGCGGCGAGGGGCAGCTGGCCTGCGGAGTGACATGGTGATCGGGTAACAGGGGGGGTTAGGTTACAGGAGAAGGGGGCCTTTACATCGAGGTATTAATGAGAACGTCTCAGATTAAACAGGCCTCGCACAACTGGGTCTTCCTCATGGGGAACTGCAAGAAAACAAAACAGTGGAGATCAGTTTTGACATAGTTTAGTTTTAAAAAAAGATGGAAAATGTAGTAAAGGTTTGTTCTTAAGTAGTACAAATGTTTTTTGCAAAATAAGGAACTGCCCACTTTGAAGCCTGTAGTTCTAGAAGTAAATTTCCTATTATTTTTTCCCATACACATTTAAAATATTAAATGTAAATAAAGTGAAAATACCTATAAATAAATATAAATAATAATTTCAATAATTATCATTAATAATAATAGTAATAATAGTAATAATAATGATAATAACAATAACATCCAACAATGAAAAGCACGACTGAGTAACTAACTTTTATTTTTTGTCTTCAGTCAAACAAATACATTTAAATTTGACACATTGTTTTGATAACTTTATAACGCAGTTTATTAAGCGGTTATCAGTTACCACAGAGCAATCTTTAAACATTTTTATATTTATTCATTTTTCTGGAAGTCTATGAAAAAAAAAAAAAAGGGGGGAATTTACTTTGGAACCTTGTGGTGGCGGTCACTGTTGCGCTCCACTGGGTGCTACTACAACTGCCAGTACAATATCACCAACACACACAGCTAACATTGTACTTTCCCCTAGGAAAAATGATAATTAAACATTATTAATTTGTATATATATATATATATATATATAATTTATTTAATTTGTAAATACGTTCTATAATTGCTTAAGTATCAGCTCCACTTAATTAATAAACTTACTCAGACTTTGCATTAGCATCTATTCTACTTCAAGCTATTGTTATCACCGCCTACCTGGGACAATACTGCCATCCCATTGGTCAATCCACCAGCGGTTCAGACACAAGGTTTGTTAGATTGATTATTATGAAATATTCAAAGTTTAAGATAATGGAGAGTAAATGTACCAAATCTTACTTTTTTTTTTTTTTTTATTACAATACATAATCATTTGTTACCCATTTGTTAGCACAGGGGTTCCCAAACCTTTCAAGCTGGGACCCCCAAAATAACTGTGCAACCAATCCGGGACCTCCACTGCTAAATGAAATTGTCGTCAAAGTTCATTTCAAGTTCCAATAATAATATCGATTTTTTTTTTTTTAATCTTGTGTTTTTTTGTTGTTGTTTTTTTTTCAACTCATAAACAAACACAATGAAAGAAAAAAAAAAACAAGACCAGAGAGAAAACAGACATAACATCAAAAACAGCAGACATCCAGCAAATAACAAAGCAAAAGAAGAGAAAATCATGGCACAAAAAACAAAAAGAATTTAGTCCAAAATCTGTCAAATTTATCCATTTTCAAATTAAGTCCGAATGTAATTTTTTTCCATTTTACAAAGGCTTATTAAGTCATTTGACACAATTTCATTCAAATATACGGCTTTCAATTAAAAATACATTAAAAACTGTGCCATCATTATAAAATCAACTTCTTCCAAGTCGCCCCACGGCCCCCAAATCCAGGCATCGCGACCCCCCACTTTTGGGAGATCAACATTACCATACGGTCTTTCCACCACAAATTGCACGCATTTTATTTTGAAAAGCTAAACAAACCAAACATATCGACTTACAGAGTCCGCTCATGGCTTCTCCAGCGCTCTGGTCAACACTCACTTTGTCTGGACGCAGTCGTAGGTCCTGGTGGTACTACTGTCACCACGGGGGCACGTCGAGTTGTGAGAGCTGCTTTGTCTAAGAGGGGAGTTAGTCCGATGCACAAGTCCAGAGAGGAGAGGAGGCGGAGGGGAAGGATGAGGGAGAGGAGGGCCCAGGGCAAGAGACAAACAAACTACTAATTATGCTAGTTTATTTTTTTATTTTTTTTTACAACCATTTAACTCTGTAATGACCAATTAAAGACATGACACACAAAAAAGAGCTTTAAAGAGTTTAAATTGAGACTGTTTAGATTGTCACGTAAACCAGCTAACGCTAACCAGGAGAAAATTAGATTAAAAAAAGAAAAAAACGAGTTGAAATTGAAAAATTTCAAATGAAAATAAACCTGAAAAAGCCTTATATAACCTGATTTTTGTATTTATTTATTTATTTAAAGTAAAACTATGGTGTAAATAATACAAACCATGACTTAATACCAGGCTAGAACAAATATTCAACAGGATATTAATATATCTGGACTAAACCAAGACAAGTCTGCAAAAGGATTAAGCACCAAAACGATGTCTTTAACAGGGGTAAATCAGGAATAAAACAAGTCAAAACTAGTTTGAACCATTAAAGTCCTGATGTGGTCCTTTGTTTGGTCCTGTTCTAGACCTTGTTATGTCCATGTTCTAGTGTAGTTTTGGGTTTAGTCCTGGTTTAGTTGTTGAGGTGAACGTGCAAATGTGAACACGACCAGGATTAAAGTCTGAAATAAGAATAAACCAGAACAAACACTAACAAAGTTCAAAACCAAGACTAAACTAAGTTGGTATTTTTTTTTATTTCATAATACACAAAATAGAAAAAAAACATACCAGAAACACAACCAGAGAGCAAAGAAAAATAATACAAATAATGACAAATAATAATATAAATATAAATCTAATATTAAATAATATTTAAAATTTCACCAAGCTAGTCGTTAATCAAGTCTGAAGGAGGATGAAGCTAGAAAACATGCACATTTGTACCTAAGCAAGACTAATCCAGGTCTATTAGACTAAATTAGAATTTAACTAAATTAAACCAGGACTAAACGGTGTGTGCCAATGAAAGATTTATGTACATCAAATGCATTATTATTATTATGAATGAATAAGGTCTTCTTATCCAAGTCTAAAGTAGGTTATATCATCAAAACTGGGACTGAACCTGTAACTAGACTTTGACTAGACCAGGACTAAACTAATGCTAGAACAGACCCAAACCATCTATCAGGGCTAAACAAGGATCAAGCCAGGAACAATCCTGGACAAGTAAACTAATCAGAGCAACATAATGATCTAAATATCAGTTGTTTCTTATAGCAGCAGTGTCATAGTGTACCACTTGCCCCCCGCCCCGCCGTTTGAGAGCCGCCGACATTGGAGCATCACTAATGAGCAGATTATGTCCGCTCTGTCAGAAACGATCTTCCTTGTGATCTGTGAGTTCATGTTTTTGAGCCCCCTTCTACCCTCATGTGACTGCAGCGAGACTCGTCTTTAAAGCGGTCCAGTGTCCGCTGGAGAACACTCCGTCGTCACATGATCTGAAACCGAGATACATATGAGAGAGGAGGAGCGGATTAAAACACCGATCGATCAGAGCGCACAGCAGGAAAAGAGAAACAGCCACAGTTAATACAGGTTTTCAAGTGTGTGTTTTCGGTCCGGGGCCAAATGCATGGTAAAATGTCATTAGTCAAATTTAACATTTATTTATAATGCTTAGGGCTGGGTGATATGGCAATATAATTTCCCCCCCCTCAAATTAAACAATACAATTTTAGTCTAAAAACAAGAATCAGAAAAGATTTATTGCCATTGTCAGTGGACAAAACAGGCGAGCAACTTGCTTTGGGGATTAGGTGCATCATACAACAATGTACAATAATAATGCCAAAAAATATATATATATAAAAAAAATATAATTATACAATTTAAAAAAACCCACAAAAATAAATAAATAAATAAATAACTTACTAATAAGGTAAAAAAAAAAACTAAAAACATAGAAAATGTCTCTCATTAGGATTGGTAGCCGTGATTGCTCTGAAATCTTAAAAATGACTTATAAAACACTTTACAGACTTTTATTATACACTTACATATGTCTATTTGTTGTTCTTGCAGGGCAGAAAGTCATGTATCGGTCATCAACTTTCAAGTACGAATTTGTGCAGTATTTTACCAGTAATTTTTACCGTACATTTCACTCATCCTCGTCCAAGGGGGAAAAGGTTTTTGTGTGTATTTCTCTACAGATTGATAGACACCATTTTACATGATTTTGCGACATGTCAATCAAAAGATGAGATAACAGAACAATATCTTACACATCCGTTTCAAACACCAGCTTGAGGCGCCTTTATCGTTGAAGAGAAAACATTAAGTCAAATGGAGAAATACATTTGAAGAGCAGCGGAGTTCAGAACAGACATGCATTTTTGACCCTGAGAATATTACAGTAAAAGAGGGAAATAGCACTCTCTACTGACAAGAGCAAGATAAGGCTGGACGAAGGGAATGAAATACTCAACTGTTCAATCAAATTATACTAACAAGTCTAATCATCTGAAATGTTCTGAAATGAATCGTTATTATTATTATTACATTTTTTAAGTAGGTTATTATAACAAGAAATGGCCAAAAATTAAGTTACACAGAATTGTTATTTTAATATATTTGCTCTTTTGATATTATATTAGCCTACATTTGATGGCAGAAAACGTATAATAACACCTTTATATCACTTTACTTTTCTTTTTTTTTTTGATAAAATTTTTAGTGGTGGAACGTAAAATAATTGACAGAAAATGGTTGCGTCAATAGTTTTACTCTTGATATTTTGATGGAAGAAAACGTTTAGGAACAAGCTAGAAATAAATGTAATCAATAACGTTAACACAAACTGAATTCACCAGTTTACAAAAACACTCGACATTGCATTCTACGTACTTTTATCAAGTTTGTCTGCTTTTTATTTAAGTTAATGTATGTTAGCCTTTAGCTTTGAGACAAAAACACGTCCAGTAGCTTTCCTCCGGTGACATATTTACATGGCACGTAATAGTCTTAACCTGCTGCCAGTGATTATCCAGCTGTAACTCGCTTTTTGTTGCCACATCTTTTTAAATTTTGGTTTATTTGAGCAAGATTCGGCTAATTCCCATGAAGTGACGATCCGCACTTTCGCAGGAACTCACCGGAACTACCGTGAAAAGGGCATTAAAATGACGACACTCTTTCACTTCAGAAACGTGGCATTTTTTGGCTTGGTTTTAGTTTACACTTAATATAGTTAATTTGCAAAAAAGTTAAAAACAAAAAAAAATGTTTAATGTATAATTCAAAATGTATAATGTAATGCGCAATCAAAATATTATTCCATCCCTCCTTAAAGCCCCAGTGCGCATTTCCCCCCCTCGTTTTGGGATGTTTTTATTGCACTGAAAAGGGTCGAAAGAAGGCCCCAATGTTGTTCTTTAGCCACATGACTCCACAGTATGGCTTAAAACGTATTTATCTCCACGAAAGAATGGAATGATGAAGGAATGATCTTTTAAATAGATAAAACCGGTAGAAGACGGCAACAAAAAGTAAAAACACCAACTTTGTGACACTTTTTCAACATGGAGATATCCGATTTTGCAATCAAACTCTTCATACCAACTGTCGCCTCCGGTGCCCCGAGCCCCGTGGGCCCCTGCTCGAACCCGCCCTACACGAGCCCGAACAGCCGGGTGCGCGCAGCCGCTCGCGCCCCCTGCCGGCGCGTCCTGTCACTGGTGGAAAATGGCTGCTCGCAGTGCCACTCCGAAGCGCAGCCCGAACTAAACCCAACTTCGTCTTTCGTCACTAAACGACAGGTCGCGTTTGGGACCTCATTCTGGCGCAAAAAACGACGACAGAACAACGGACCATGACGCGCTGGGTGCCGACCAAGAGGGAAAAGTACGGCGTCGGTACGTAACCAAACTTCTTCCACGCTCCATCGTTAGCTCTGCCTTAGCCGCGGTTGCTCTGTGTATAAGTTTGGAAAAGGTTGTGATTTGAGACATTGACGCGTTTTGCGCTTGGAAGCGTGATGTGCGGCGCGCATTTGACTCGGAACCGGGGCCCGGCGCGGTGTCAAACGGTGTCTTTGCCGCTAAGTTTACATAATATGCAAACATGGAATCTGTGCCTTTTGTGCGTGCGGGAGAGAGGGAGAGCGCTGTGCGGATTGGGAATGGTTAGGCGCGCCTAGTCACAGCGCCGTTTCCTGTCTGTCCACGGGGCCTCCGCTGCACAAATGCCCCCAAACAAGCGACCACTGCATTGGCAAAAAAAAAAAGTGCCACTGTGTTAAAGTTACGTTTTAATGATGCGTTTGGACTGCGAGGATCCTCAGATTTTATCAGCTGTGGTTGCATAAGTTGTAGTTTTGCATCCGGAGACAGAGATACAGAGAAGGTTGTGTCATATTTGCAGTGTTTTTCAGCATCAGGGAAAGTAGTTGTCAAGTATTCAGTAGTTTTGTATTATTTTATGTTTGCAGAGCTATTCAGCGCTGTAAAATATAAAGTTTAAGTTGCATAAAGTGTATTATAAATGGACATTCTGCACTACATCTGAACCTTTTTTATGTATTTTTTATCTTATTAGTCAATTTAAATAGTTTTTATTCAATGCATGCCCTATTTTTTGGATATATCTTGCTTTTATTATTGTTTTTCGTTGTTGTATGTTGCACCGAATCACCAAAGAAAGTACCAATGTTTTGGGAATTTGGTTCACTGACAATGGCAATAAACCTTTTTCTGATTCTGACATCAAATTAGGGGTGAGCAACACTGATAAAAATGTATCCCTCTCTTTTATTGTCGTTATCTCAATTATGATATTCAGATGCTGTTGTAACAAGGCAATAGGCATGGGCTTAAATGTGTCTCGGTTGAAATAAAAGAAAAATCACTTTATACCCTTTTATTACACCAGATTACCCTCTCTTTTTGCTGTATTTTTAAGTAGATTTGCTGATGGACAATGTACTCGATATCTCTAATAATGGACACGTAATCACTGGCAGGATAGAACCATTCGGGACACAATGAACGCGTTAATGATTTGATTTAATTCCGGCGGTGGATGGAGCATTTTGGCAGTGCGAAGTAGCCCTCATCTGTCCATCCGATTGGCTGTTAGATTCAGGACAAAGTGATGATGCTCTCAGCAGGCGACCGTTGTCTCTATCGCCCGAGGAGCAGGTGCTGGGATCGTTTCATTTATACGTCTTCATCGGCGCTTTGAAATGGGATTTTGTATTACACCGGCCCGACCTTTTTGGTACTGCACCGGCATCACTTTGGGTACAGAGGTTACGCATTTAGCAGTGACTGGCAAAAAGAAATGTGTCGACGGTGAGTGAGTAATGACGTTTTCTCCCGCAAGAGCTCAAAACGCAAACTAAAACGTGAAGAAAGCTGCCACAATCTGATGAGTTTGTACCTGACATCTAAAAAAAAAAAAAAAAAAAAAAAGAAGAACATCAAGTTGTAGCAGTTGTAGAAAGCCAAATAAACAACAGGGGAACACAGCTGCTACACTCAAATGTTTATCACTGATTAAGGCACAGTTTACAAGTGTCCTAAATCTCAAACTGCCATTAGCAAACAAGCTAAACAAGCTAGCTAAACTCTGCGCCGTCCAAGCAACGACGCGCTAATTAGTTTACGTTTTTAGTGTATTAAGTTAATTTGAGCCTGACAAAAATTAGGCAAACAAACAAATAAACAAACAAAAATACCAAAAAACACATTTTAGTTGTTAGGCTGCCCATAATTTGGCCAGTCTGTCAGAATATGGACTTAATTATTGATATTAACATTGGGCGTCGCACCGGCCTAGCGTTGGGCGTCGCACCGGCCTAGCGTTGGGCGTCGCACCGGCCTAGCGTTGGGCGTCGCACCGGCCTAACGTTGGGCGTCGCACCGGCCTAGCGTTGGGCGTCGCACCGGCCTAGCGTTGGGCGTCGCACCGGCCTAGCGTTGGGCATTATTCTGTATGGTCATATATTTTGCCTGTGTAGAGTTCCATGTCCAATTTAATACAATGAATTTACCCTCTCTGTCATTTTTCCCATTCAAGTGCAATTCCATTCTCGTCTTTGATTTGAAGGATCAAGAAACGGCCCAAAATAACACTTATAAACACGACTCAGAACAGAAGCTGATTGGTCCAGTATGTTACCCACGTCCCTCTTCTGATTAGATGGTAACGTGTTTTATTTTAATGACATCGATTTAGAGTCCTGCTCAACTGTATAATTTTCATGAAAGTATGAAATTGGGGACATTTTTAGTGTCTGTAAAGTGGATGAGTCATTATTCCAAAGTAAAGCCTTTATTGGACGACACCAGGCTAAAGACATCAAACTTTTAATACATTTTTTGTGTTGACTGACTCGCAGTAATGAGCTCATGCTAGTCCCACACACCCACTGCTGCAGACGGGCCAATTCTGCTCGCAGCATTTAATGACCTCCTGCTTTATTAGTGGGTTCTGTGCACCTCCTTCTATAATGTCATTAAGACCCCAGGTTGTTATAAAGTACACTTAACTGGAAGTCAGGTCTAAGTCAGGTCTAAGTCAGGTCTAAGTCAGGTCTAAGTCAGGTCTAAGTCAGGTCTAAGTCAGGTCTAAGTCAGGTCTAAGTCAGGTCTAAGTCAGGTCTAAGTCAGGTCTAAGTCAGGCCTAAGTCAGGTCTAAAGCAGGTCTAAAGCAGGTCTATAAGCAGGTCTAAAGCAGGTCTAAAGCAGTAAGCGGGACTGAAGTCGGGACTGAAGTCGGGATCTGGAAGTCGGGACTGAAGTGGGGACTGAAGTCGGGACTGAAGTCGGGACTGAAGTCGGGACTGAAGTCGGGACTGGGACAGAAGTCGGGACTGATGTCGGGACTGGGGACAGAAGTCGGGACAGAAGTCGGGACAGAAGTCGGGACAGAAGTCGGGAAAGAAGTCGGGACAGAAGTCGGGACAGAGTCGGACAGAAGTCGGGACAGAAGTCGGGACAGAAGTCGGGAAGAAGTCGGGAGAGTCGGGACAGAAGCCGGACAGAAAAGTATAGGTCTAAGCCAGGACTAAACCAATAGAAGACAGGGGCTAAACCAGGACTAAATGAGTTCCAAACCAAAAATAAATGTAATCGGACTTGAGCAATAAAGTCCTTCTAAACCAGGACTAAACGACCTCAATATATAGTAGATGTTTTTGATGACTTGCAAAACAATTATTAGATCCCCAAAACACCAGAGTTGGATTCAAACAAAACGGCGCCTATAAATAAGTCGCCTGCCGATGACTTAATCTTGTCACAGTTTGAGAACCAACGCAGTCGGCTACTTTTTTAGTCATTCACAGAAAAGGATGAGTTTGTCTTGAATAAGAGCCGCCCTCTCGGGGCACGACAGAGGCTGTTCACAGAAGAAACGGTTGTCAAGTTCACATGAGTCAGACCACTTTCAGGAGCAGAACTGTTTGTTGGCTGACAGATTTACTGTGAATTCAACCAATTCCGCTGGCTTCGCTCAACCTTTTCAGTAGTTTTAACGAGATTCAGTCATGTCTATAATATGTCTGTCAGTGAAACCGGTGTGTTTGGAACAGATTTGAGTCCTTGGAGGCAGACATTTGACATTTTGGCACTGATTGTCTTGTTTTGTTTATGTTCATTAAATTGATACTTGAAAGCAATTTTTCCCATACTTTTTTTTTTTTTTCAAATTTATAACAGAGACACACAGACACACACATACGCACACAGACAGACAGACACACACACACACACACACAGACAGACATACACAGACACACAGACACACAGACACACACACACACACACACACACACACACACACACAGACACACCAGACACACAGACAAACACAGACACAGGCACAGGCACAAAACCCTCAGTGAAACAGAACTAGACCAGAGAGAGTATAGACATAAACAAACAAACAAAATGCGTTGACATCCAAAATAATAAAAGAGATCATGGCACACAAAACCCAAAGAAAGCGTCCCATTTAGTCCAGAATCTGGCAAATTTGTCCATTTTCAAATGAGGTCAGAATGTAATCTCCGTGCATTTTGTGTCATACATTTTCCCTCAGTACTTTTAAAAAGAAAAAGTAAAGTAAAAAATGTATATATTTTTTATGAATGTATTTCCCAGCCAAGTGTGTGCAGATTGCTCATTAGGACTGTACAATTTAGTAAAGTAAAAAAAAAAAAAACGACGTACTGTGTTTTTTCTGACAAGTATTGCAAATAGATCTGTTTTTTATGTTTTAAAAAGTAGGTAAACAGTGTAGTAAACAGTAAAAGTATAGTAGAAAAGTAAAAAGTAGGAGTCAATGTGCATTAACGTGTTTCACAATAAGGGTCTCTACAAACATGTTCTAATATATTGGCCTTTCTTTTATTTTTGTGGTATGATCGAAATCCATATCGAGAATTATGTATATTCCTTTGTATCAAAATAGTTCAGTGACACCTTTTACACTACAAAGAGAGCGAAATGGAATAAATCCAAAATTGTCAACTACTACTACTCTTGATTTGGTGATTGGTAATGTAATATGTCTCCTCCTTGTGGGCCGACGCTCGTGTCTCGTCTCGTCGGGTCCTCCACTAGGAAAGTTATAGTGCTCCTTTAAAGCAATTATTCCAGTTTTGGGCACCGTTCCGAAGGCTGCAGTTCCTCCTCTCGCTCATATCCCCCCCCCCGCTCAAAGTCGTGTGCAGAATGTTGCCCCTCTCAGATGTATCTCAGCCGGTCCGTCCCATTGATTAAGTCCGTTGGCATTTCCCCCACTTTCACCGCAAACTATTGAACCACTTCAAAATGGACGTTCAAGTGGTTCTGGCGCCGGTCCCAGCTTTCTCTCCACTCCACGTTTTTAATATCGTTAAAAAAGACAAATTGTACGACGACATTTTCAGATCTCACCTCTCTTGGCCTGAGCTAATGTCATCGCGCTCTTCTTTGCTTGTGAAATGTCCTAATCTGGTGTAAATCAGAAACTTTTTGAAAGCTGGTTATTCCAATTGTCCTGTGGTGGATAATGAGTTTATACTTTGTGATAGTGTAATTAAATACGTTTAGTTTGATTTAATAAAAAAAAAAAAGCATATCAATATTATTCTGTTTATTGATAACCGTTAATACAGGTCACAATCTAATATTTACAGCTAAAACAAATATAATTGTTGGAATTTCTGTTGCAAAAATTATTCATTATTCAATTTCCACTCCAAACTTGATGATGTAAGTGTATTTTTAATCTTGTAATAGTGCTTGATACTGAACAAAATGTATCAATCACTTGTTTAGGAGAAAGCACTTTAATATCCCGTGTCCCGTGTTTATTACATTTCCCAATTTGTTACTTAAATATTAGGGCTGTGATGAAAGAAATTCTTGGTCAACTGAAGTCTTACCCAGTGCATCAATTAGTCAACTAAAATTAGCATAGCATTTGCAAATTGTCTCAACTATTTCTGTCCAAGGAGATGATCTTTCAGCTGCAACACGGTATTTAGACCCAACTTATTTCTGAAACAGCCACGTGGAAAGACGAATCCCGTGGTCATGGACGAGATGTCAATGTGTTTTGAGAAGGGTCAAATCGTTGGCGTCGAGCAACATTTAAGGAGAAGCAGAAACTTGTCTACTCCAGATCTGAACCCCAGTGAGAGTGTTTGGGACGAGCTGGAGAAGGCTTTGTGCAGTGGTCACTCTCTCACATCATCAATACAAGATCTATCTGTGACAAATAATGCAACACTGAACGGAACTAAATCTTTTGATATTGCAGAAGCTTTGTGACTTTTGTTTCGGGCAGGCAGTGTATTTGACTTGCACTGTCAAGGCAAGAAAAGTACACGGCAACTCCACTTTTGCATGTAAAAAGGAGAACAAATTCAAAATTCACTCCCACTTACTCTGTACCTTCTCTTTTCTGTTGCGGTCCATTTAAATCCGTTATAATCTCAATTTGAAATGAGACAAATTCAACAAACAATTATCAAAATGGTTCACAACCCCTCTTTCCTTTGGATGCGACCTCATTACCTGCTCATTTTATTTTTAACTTATCCTGAGTTTTCCATGGACCTTCTTGTATTGCATTATTATTATTATTTAAAAAAATAATAATATTATTTTAAAAATGACTTATTACATTTTTACATTTTTTATTAATTTTTTTCTTTACATAGGTCAGTTTGTTTTATGTACGTTGGAAAAATAAAATAAATAAATAAAATAAATAAAATAAATAAAATAAATAAAATAAATAAAATAAATAAAATAAATTAAAAATAAATTAAAATAAATAAAATAAATAATAAAATAATTAATAAATAAATAAAAATAAATAAAATAAATAAAATAAAAAATAAATAAAAATAAATAAAAATAAATTCTCAATTATATATCTCAAATAAAATGAAATTGTTTTCCCACTTTGCCCAACCCTACATTCACTTCACTTTATGAATCAGAAAGTTTTGGTTTCATTAAAGCTGGTCACGTTAAGTTTCCTGCTGTGGATTGGACCTTCCAGGCGAAGCAACCACATCTCAATGGAAACTAATTGCACCGCCTTTTTCCTTTTTTTTTTTTTCTCTTTTCACCTCTAACGCGCATTAACGTTTGACTCCAGCGACATGCCACGGCTGTCCTCATTTAGAGCAGGTTAGGCCCGGCTGACACATTGGGAGCACTTTATAATAACTTGTCAACTTCAGGCTCCACGGAGATCTCTCGCCGCCGCCCCGCTGTGCGTCGTCTGTGAAAAAAACCCACCTACACCGCACGCATAGAACTGACAAATACGGCATCAATTACAACAGTCTGAGGCATAAATTCAACCCGCGATGTGAATTTTCTGTTCGCCGTTCCCGCCCGTCTCTAAAAGGGCATGAATAATGACGCACTTTATTATCAGTGTTGGTCTTTATGCGCGGCAAGGACCGAATATAATTTTGAAAGTCCATTTAACTGAGTGGAAGTGAGAGAGTGCGACTTTGTACGATCTTTATGGTGAATAGATTATTGTGGAGGGAGTAAAGTGGTCCAGGTTTTTCTTATATAATTGTGGTAAAGTTTGTAGGGTTGTAACAAAACTAAAATTTTCGAACTTTAATTTAATGTTCTTTTTTATTTTACCTTTACTTAAAGTGGCGTATGACAGGCTTTTGCGATTTTCTAATTTTGACTTTATTTGGTGTATTTGTACCTGTTGTACATATAGATGTTAGTTTTACACCAATCCAGTGAGTATTTGTACCAATCCAGTGAGTATTTGTGGAGAAAACTTGACAGGAAGTGACATCACACTAGGAACACTCATTCCAGTCAAAGTTTATGCAGAATTTACACAAAAGAAACTACTTTTTTGACCCTCTAAACATGAATTCTACAAAATAAAGTCGCTCTCATATATTTGTATTTGTCAAATAAAACAAATTGTTACACTAGATGAGTTTGTGTGATGTCATCAATTACAAACAGGAAGTGAAATTATAAACCTAAAAATGTTGCTATTCTGTCGTAACTTTTAGTATTTTTTTTTTAATAGCAAATTTCAGAATATATTCATTTTAGCTGGGTTTTAGTTCAACGAGTCGTCCGACCTGTCAGAGGAACTTTAACCAGGGTTAAAAATGCATTGAGGTTAAAAATATCTTCAGCAAGAGTGTCAAAAGCGGCACAAAAGCACAACAATAACTCACAGCATTTCACATACACTCAATCAGCAAAAAGTGACAAAAGTCTCAACTAAAACACTTGCAGATTAGAAGGTTTTTTTCATGTTAATAAAAAAAAAAAAAAAAAAAAAAAAAAAAAGAGAAGCAAAAAAATAATTCAACCATTTTATTTCTGTTTTAGCCTGTGAACTAATTTTGTAATATGTGGCTTTAAAGTTACAATTGTGTGACCTTCCTTTGTTGTAATTGCGGGAAGAATTTAAGAAAATATATACATAAATGACAAAATAAAGATATTAATTTAGCACGTTGTTGAGCGTCACATCATTATATATATCTAATGACTCATTATTAATATAAAAAAGACTTTTTTCTTTGGACTGTTCCGTCATCATAGCTCATATTTTAAGTTTTCGAAAAGATTATTTGTATTATTTTATGCTTTAGGGTTGAAAATTCAGTGGCATAAAGTGACCTTCCAATAGTTTGTACACTGCAGTATTTTATGAAACGCTAAATGTTATTATCTAAAGTTTTTTTACACGATAGAAGTGAATTGTCAATATTTAAATGAGGAGCGGTTTCTTTATTATTGGCATGTGGCCTCTACTTTGATCAGATATAGAGCAAAATTGTACTTTAACCATTCAGAAAAAGTCAAAATTTATGTGTGTAAGGCTTATAGTTTGACTGATCCTGCATTTCGTAGCGTAACGTTTAAATTCTGTATAGTTTTGTTGTTTATCTGATAAACCTTGACTATTAAATTCTACCATCTCAAATTCTGCCCATGTTTAGCCTTTTTTTTTTTTTTTTCTGCAGATAAATGAGTTCCTTCTTTGTAAATATAAGCAGTAGAAATTGGTTTTCTTTGACAGCAGCAGGAAGTCAGAGCAGAATCAATGCGCTCGCCCCGGTGAGTATTTTCAACAAGTGTTTATTCTGGGACTTCCTTTCATTTTCCCCCGACCGATATCTACTCTGTCGTCACTAGAGAGAAGCTATCTTTATTCGAGAGGGGGCAGAAAACAAGCGAAATTCAAATTTAATGTTGCGGTGAGCAATATATGTCAGGGTAGAAGCTTTTAAATAAAATAGTGATTCTTGGAGTAGTTTTCAGACACTGTTACCTCCTACTTCAGGAATATATTTCTCCTTTCTTTCTTGCACCACTCTTTTTTATAAGATAATTTGTTTTTCCAAATTTTTTTCTTTTCTTTTCTTTTCTTTTTTAAATTTTTGTGCATTTAATACGTTTTTTTGTCCTTCCAAGTACAATAACTTCAAAAATAAATATCTGATGTTACGCGCAGACAGTTACTCTTTCCCCAAATACTTCTACGTGATTTGTATTTTGTTTAAAGTAATTATACTATTACTCTTGAATGCATAGTCGACTTGATACGCTGAAATAGTGGCTAAAGAAAATTAGAAAATCACGTTGATGGTGTCGCGTAAAGAAAGCATGAAAAAAAAAAAGAAGCTCTAAACGGATCTATTTTAAAGGCAATTCACTAGAACCTCATCCAAGGGATTTACAGCCACGTTTTAGCACATTTCGGATGGATTGCAAACATATAATTTGATTGTTGTTTGCACTAATATGTCAGTGATTTATCCTTTTTTTTTTTAACGTTGCCAATATCTTCTATATCCCTACTTCAGTTACTTTTGTTAGAAAGATGTATATTTTTTTTCTGGAACTGTATCGCCCTGTTCTCGGTCTGCGGCGTCAGTCGTGATGCAAGCGCTGAAGTCGTTGAGCGGGTTAAAAATAGCAGACAGCAGAAGAAGTGAAAGCGTTTGCCGCGGCGACGAGCAACGATCACGAGTTTGAGAAGCCGATGATGGAAAAACAACGCGACCTCCAGATGTGTTTCCTTCTGACACACGCCTTGTATTTGTATTTCCACCAATGCAGTGTTTTGGAGCGGTTGTCAAAAGTATCGCAAATCTGACATTTATCGATACCGCAACTAGTATTGAAACTAGATATTAATTTGAACCAGTATCAATACTAAGAAAATCGCTCGAACGTGACAAAATGTGACCTTTCCCCAACAGTCTTGTCATGATCTTTGATGAGTTTTATCAGAACTAGTAAAATAAATTGTTTGTAAGAAGAGTAGTGTATTAGAAAGTAGTTTTCGTTTTTTTTTTTTTATACGGGAAAAATCCAATCTTTTTTCGTGGGCACTCAATACAGATTAAACAAACACGCAAACACAGGATAGCCAAATTAAACACCAATAAAACATTCAATAAAGCAGTCCATAAAGTCAACAAATGCATCAAAACATACTTGTAAATACTGTTTGTCCATGTGCTGTCTTGTATTTTTTTATTTTATGGACCAAATAAGTGTCCTGAGACTTCCAACGGTGAATACTTGATCTGATTTACAGCAAACATGATCAATAATCAGGCAAAATGCAACAAACAAAAGGCAGGGCTGTTCTCTTCTCGCATCCAATGAAATTACAGCCTATTGTTTAAAAAAAAAAAGTAAAAGTATATTTTATGATCAGTGTGGTATCAAAATTAGGGCCGGGAATCACAGGGACCCTCGCGATTCGTTGCGATACGCGGCTCACGATACGACAATATCACGATTTTTGTGATACATGCGATTATCGATATATATTGCTCATGATATTCTACGATGTATCACGTTTAATTTTTTTTTTAAAAGAACCCCATACATTTTGACAACGTTTTTCTGTGTTAAACCGCGACGTGCACAAACTCGAAAATGAAACGCACCCATTTTAATCATAAAAACTGTCAAAATGTCAAATGTTTTGCGTAAAAAGAAGTTTCCTTTTCTTTTCTTTTTTAAACAAGCAACAAAATTGTAGCGCGGTCACACAATAATACAGGAAATCATACCAAAAATGACTCATGGCGATATATCGATACAGCAGCCCACGATATCGATACTGTATCACCAAATTTAGTATCGGGATATATCGATATTTTGATATTTTGGCACCGCCCTAATCAAAACTGGTGTCGAGTGTCAAGGGTTTTGTTTTAAATTACTACTTTTAAATGTCTTGTCTTGTTTATGTTCAGGAAATTAATATTGAAAGCCATTTTTTAATCTGCCAAACTAAAATAAATTGTAATTGCGATGGATGAAATGGATGAGATGGAAACTCATGGTGCATTTGTTGTCCCGTCGCCCAGCCTCAGTCGCCTCCCAGCGTCCTCTGCCGTCTCCCCTCTTCAGTCTTGGGAAGTTGGTGCGACTTTTCCGTCCGTCATCCTCGGCGGGAGTCACGCCGGTTGCCGGGGTGCGCCTTCGCGACCAGGCTAACAGCGGCCCGAGACGTGCCACGCGTAACCGCTCGCTTCATCGACGGAACGGCTAAAAAGGGTTCCACACCGTTTCTCCTCAAACGCTGGAGATGACTTGGACAAAACATCTGCAGCTTGTTCCACGTTCGGTTGCGGTGTTAGAGGTTGAAAATGGAAGAGACGACGAGGCAGCCGAGAGATTAGACGCTTTTAATTACATTTTATTGCTGGGTGAGATCAGACGTTTAACAGTGTTTAATAAAGCTGCGGAAAGGGAAAATGGTTAACTCTGCGGCGTAGTTTGTCTTTTAGTTTTATTGAAAATACCATAGAGCTGATGCAAGAAGATATTGTGGAAGAAGAAATGGATAAATTACATGGCACACCTTTTAATTTAATCTACTTTATTCCCGATAAACTCAGTTGTATAATATAGAAGTGGGCAATTCTGGACAAAAATAGACAAAAATGTGTATCTTTTATTTTTTGGGATTATGTGACAGCGTGTATATGACAGTATTCCAACAATATTAAGGCCATTACAGCAATATTATGGCTATTCCATCAGAAATGTTCTTGTTTAAGTACAAGTATTGCAAAATGGATGTAAAATGTAACCACAAAAATGCAGAATATCACTTGTTTTCCCCCCCATTAACCTGCATATCTCTAACACAACAGTTGCAATATTATACATGTTTTGATGTCCTCTGTCTCCCACCTCTGCTTTAAAATACTTTTGCTCGACAGAAAAACGCAGCGTGTGAAAATGTCAGGATTTGCGAAAACTAGTCCTTTTTTTTTTCTTCTTTTTTTTTCCCCCCTCGTCCAAATACGAAAATGGGGCAAGTTTCTAAAAATATGTGTTGTGAGTCAGACTGAGTCAGCCTTGTGCCGTCACTGGGAGCCTCAGATGTTTGTGTTTACGTAGAAACCGCCAGAGAAACCTGTTTGATTGACAAAAAAAAAATCATGTGGGTTTGATCTGAATCTGCCTTTGCCACAAGTCACCAGTCACTTCCTTATTGTCGACTTTTTGCACGTAGTACCATGTAAGTATAGTATGATAGTATGATAGCTTGAAGCATAGGATTATTGTAGACATTTAGGTTTGATTTTTTTGTGTGGCTATAAACTTTTTTTTGTTGCTTTGCAGGATTAATCATGTTTAATTCAATCGAAAATATAGTTTTTTCTAGTATAAATCGTAACATTTTTAATGCAAATGTTTCTTTTTAACTACAGCTGACCAATAAATTATGGTTAAATACGTTTTTCAAATAAACATGAGGCAACAATATCTGAATTGAATGTCATTTTTTTTTTACACCAGACATGATAAAGCTGTGTGAAACTTGAAAAATGTTTTTTTTACAGTCAATATTTTAAATTGTCACATCATGAGCAGTTGTGTAGTTTTCAAATTTCTTAGATCCAAATGTATTGGTTTTCAGTTATATTTGCCAAAATTTTTTCGACCTTAACTTGAGTTTAATTAATTAATTGTTCACCTTGTCTGTTTCTTGTCAAAGCATGAGCTCAATACTTTACACGAATCAATCCCGAAACGCGAACGAAACCTCTTGGCATTTTGAATCTGGCCATAATCGTGTGTTTCCTTTACATTTGAGTGACTCTTATACACCCTTTATACCCTTTTCCGCGTGCTCTCCATTGGCACAGACTCCTGCAGTATTGATTGTCGGGTCCGCAGCAGCTTCAGTCTTTGTCGGGCCGACCCACGCTGAGCTCTGACAGATGGCTAATGGTGCCCCGCGCTTCAATGTGAAACAAAGGTTACGCGCTGGACATACACACGTTATTACATCGATTAGACGCGGCCGGATTAAATGAATACATCAGGAGCGCTCCACTGTCAGGGGATATTAGCGACATGCTTCAATTGGCCGCTGTTACTACGGCGTTACGGTTGGTTCAATGTCGGTCCGAGCTGCGGATTCAGAATTCACTCCACAAGGGCGGCCAACATTCAGGCATTGTTCTCAAAAGTATCGAGCTCTTTGTGTGTCCTCTTTTATTGCGCCCATAAATATCCGCGTTGGACGTTCTCTTCCAGGCACTTGTAACTTCCCCGTAAACAAAGTCTAAAGCCAGTTCCAAGAGTTGTCACGGAACTAGAATTTCGAGACTGAGGATGATATTCGACGGGGATTTTAACGCACATGTTAAGGCGTTCAACAAAAGACTGACATTTTCAACACAAATCAACAATAGTCAACTTTTACTTTTGACAACAGTTATTATTGATACTAAACTAGTATTGAAACTCATTTTTAAAATCGGGAATCATCTTTTAGCTCTGTATACTTCTGAAATCGCCAATGACTTCAGTTGGGTTGTGTGATGTGATGGTTTTGGAGCTGTCAGCTGGTGTGATGGTGGTTTTGGGGTGGGGGGTGGGGGGGGGGAGGACAGCCACGTGCCAGAAAGGGTGGGGGTGGGGGGCCTGTCTGCTCTTCTGGCGTCCGATGAAGAAGCTCTTTGTGTTCGGGCTTCTCTGTGAGCGTGAGGTGGTAAACGCCGGATCAAATCGGGGGCGCTGCTCGTCCCTTTTTGCCAAGCTAGGATTTGAGACGCGACGTGTCGTGCTGTCCGACTCTGTTACCCGTTTCACTCGTCTGCTAAGATGAAGCTAAACGCCGTGAATTTGTTGAAAGTGTGGGCTACAACACATTCGCACATCGCACGAAGACTGCAGTTCTGCGTTTTAGGTGACTTTGTTCAACTTCTAAAACAAGACAACGTGCCACACCTTGAATGGTTATACTGTTATGTCTGGACAATCCTAGACGATATCTGAGTATATTACAGACTCTGAGTGATTTAAAATGTTCCTGGCTCGCTCCGGCAACACGTTGGCAGTTTTTGTTATAGCTCTCAACAGCGTGTAACTTCTGGCACTCTTTCGCTAACAGTATTCTCATGCGGTATATTGTCTACTGTCAACGCTGACAATACAACTTATTTTTTGCCGCCCCTTCTTAGCAGCAGGGTTTTTTTAATTTATTTTTTATAAATAAAACAAGACCACAAGAGCCATATGTGAGGGATTTCCTGTTGTGAACTTACTTGTCGCTCTGAAGATGCAGCGGTGACAGATGTGGCAGAGGCTCACTTCTGCGTCAAAGTAAACCTGCTGAGTCAATAGTAGACTTAGCTCAAATATTTGAAGCTAATTACGCGCTCGTTGGTATTCCCGTCACAGCAGAAGTGGCGCGGGTCGGGCGGTAATTAGCTTGTCTCAGAGTGCAAAGGCTAATCTGAGCAGGTTCAGGCTAACGCGCACGGTTTAATCCCCCGAATAATGTATAAGTAAGTGTATCAAAGTAATGGCGACCCTGTGAACTGCTATTCTATATGATTAGATAAGAGTTGACGGAAAGCTGCAGTGAAGAGACGGACAGTATATTGGTGGTAATTAGATTGACCGATATTGTATTTCGCCCCCTGTGGTCGATGCTGGTACCGATTATATTAGAATCCAGAGCAGTCAGCTGTTAAACTCTGCTGATATTTTTGGGCCAATTTGTTGGGCCGATTTTGATACTTTTCCCCAAAATATATGATTTGCAATGACTACTAACTTAATTATTGCATATTCTTTTCACTGCTCTGCATAATAAAGGAAAAAAGAAAATCTATGGGCATTTTTTATACATCCACAACCCTTTTTTACTACAAACTCATACAGGAGCAGTGTAGGCACTGTTTGTGCTGTGCCATTAATAATAATAATCTCTTACACTTGTAATGTGCTTTACAGGCTTCTGTCATTATTCTTTCATTCTGAATTTGGTAAGCTACTATTGCCAAAGCTGACCTGTGGCAGACTGACAGAAGTGAGGCTTCCACCAACCATTTGCGCTCACACCACTTTCATATGCGATGTGGGTTAAGTGTCTTGCCTAAGTATGCAACAGAACTTGGAGTGCTCTAACCACTGAGCTACTGCCGCCATCGTCACTTTTAAGTGGAAAAGTAAAACTTTCCTTTCAGCAACTGGTCAGTCCACACAAAAGGATTGCTTGTGCAAATATTTATGTTTATTTTTATTTTATACTATAGTAATTTTAAATTGTTTCTTAACGCATGCCCTTTTGATTGAATATATGTTGTTTTATTATTGCTCAGTGTTTTATGTTGCACCTTTAATGCCGAGATAAGTTCATATGTATTGTGAATTTTGTTGATTGACAATGGCAATAAACCCTTCTGATTCTGATATTGGCCAAATTGGCACTATATCGTTTAATTGCGGTATTGGGAAAAAAAAGGTTCTCACCTGCTTGTCCATCACCTGCTTGTCTCTATGGAGATGTTATCACTTTGCCTGGAATGTTCCTCACTAAGGTATTCCAAGTTTTTTATTGCTCAAAACACCTTGAAAACCTGCATTCTTACTGTGAGCGGGGTCACCTCTCCTCAGATCTGACCTGTAACAAGGCCCGGTGGCGTCACTTGCTTTACTCCACGGACCGTGACAAGTTTAATGC
This sequence comes from Chaenogobius annularis, assembly GCA_015082035.1. Taxonomy (NCBI): domain Eukaryota; kingdom Metazoa; phylum Chordata; class Actinopteri; order Gobiiformes; family Gobiidae; genus Chaenogobius; species Chaenogobius annularis. The sequence continues at coordinate 170,099 of BJKM01000037.1, forward strand.
CGTACTGTGGAACATTCCAGGCAAAACTATAACTTTTATATTGTAATCAGGGCATTCTATATTTGTGTGTAAGTGAAGAGTCGGAGAGAAACCCAGTGCGGAGCTTTCCTTCCTTTTGTGCAGTGTGTACAAAGCGCAGGTTTGTTCTTCTGACACTTTCAACCGAGCAACACCTCAGAGACGGCTGTGTAAAAATAAAAACTCCCTCTCTTTTTGCTCTGTAATGATCCGAACGCATCCCTCTCCCTTCACCCCCCTGAAACGGGAAGATGAGTTTCAATTAAAGCCATAACTCGCGATTACAGGATTTCACTGCACCTTGAGGCCAACGACAGAAGTGCATGCCAAAAGACTTCATTAACGTTTGGCATCAAATCTGGTGGCAAAAACTGGTCTTCTCCACCTGCTGTTTCATACAACTGCCACAATATCACATTATAGTATTACGGTTGCTGTGAGACGACCAAATAACAGTGAGATCTTTAGGTCTCTTTCATTCCTACTGTCCAGCACGCTACTATTCTTCAAATTTGTTCTCAGCTTTATGGAACTGAACTTTCTGATTGGAAAAAAATAGTGATGTTAATGTGACAAAAATGGACAGAGACAAAGTAGTTTGGACAAAGTTGTTGGAGCTGAACAATTTTGTGATCTGGGTTTTTATTTGGATGCTGTTCAAAGTGCTCATTTTAATGTCTGGGAACATCAACATAAGAGAAAATGTAATTTATTTAATTTATTTAATTTATTTAATTTATTTAATTTATTTAATTTATTTAATTTATTTAATTTATTTAATTTATTTAATTTATTTAATTTATTTAATTTATTTAATTTATGTCTGTACATTTGACTTGCGTTTTTCTTGAATAAAAAAAATATATAATAAAATAAAAAAAGAGAAGAGAAAACAAAACAAGTAATGAACCTCCAACTAATTCAAGATTCTCATGCATTTCAGAAAATATTTGTTGCTGTCTTAACTACAAGGTTGTTGTTGTTTGTAAAAAACTTTAAAAACGGCATTTGCCCTTTTCTAATTGCGATCACTCTAATTACTTATGCCTTATTTTACGTTTAGGTTTTGGTGTATTTTTTGGACTGTATGGAACCAAAATGGCCTAATTTTGCTTCCAAAATTGTCACGATTATTATGTTTTAGTTCTCGCGTTTATACTGTGACCTACATAATCACGATTATCGATTAATCTAATAATCATCTCTAGTCTAAGTCTTTTTATGGCAAAATCCTGCTGTACCTGTAGTTTAGATCTCTGCGAATGCTTGAGATTCTTGAATTCGTTTATCAGTTCATATTTTTGCCTCGTCATTTCGATTCTGAATTCTTTTCCGTTATCGCTCAGTCGTTTCGTGACACGTTTCCCGTCACGTAAGGAACAGTAGGACTTCCTGGTTGGTCCTCTCCATTGTGCTACGGTTTACAGTGGCATTTCCGGTTCGTTTCCCAGAAGAATGGAGGCGGACACGAATCTTACACAGTGAAAGTCTCAGATGTCTCTCCTGCGCTAATCTCGGGGCTAATTACAGTGGCATTATCACTCCTTCGCCTTCCCTAATGCAGATAAACTTGGTTTACACTGGGATATAATTGGTTTAAGAGGAAAGTTGCAATCTCATGTAGTAATCCCAGTGTCTCACCTCTTGTTAAACCCAATTAGAGAAGGACGTACAAATAATTTGCATGTTTCTCTGTCTTGTTTTCATTTGCGTAGCAGAATTGCAGGCATAATCAGGATATTAGTGTGAAAAGGACTTGGCACTGCAGCTAACGCTTATTTTAGAAGTCGGCACAAGTCACAGGATTATCTGAGACTTTTTATCAACCAATTAAATGTTGAATTATGGTGATTGAATGCTTCAATCAATTTAATTCAATTTAATTTTCCTGAGGGCCAGATTTTTCGAAGGGCCAAACCTTCTGGGCATTGAGACGCACAACACGACACTGTAACAACATTTTGGCTCGCACAAAACATCCCCAACACTGTTTCAATAAATGTAGTTAATTTAATACAATAACATTTGATGGATTCTATTTTTGTGTGTGATAGAACAAACAAAATGCTTTAACCCATCCAGGACTGAACCAGGACTAGACAAGGACCAACCAGGTCTGAACTAGGACTAACCCAGAATCAAAACCGGTCTGAAGCAGGATTAAACAAGGACTAAACAAGACCAAACCAGGTCTAAACTAGTGCTAACCCAGGATCAAAGCAGTAAACAAGATTATCATTCTTTTAAAAAATATTTTTAAGAGAGTTGTGGGCCGGATTATATCGTTTGGCGGGCCTGATTTGGCCCCCGGGCTTTATGTTGAATAGCCCTGTTCTAGAGTGACAATATTTACAAATAAAGTGTTTCATTGACAAAAATCTGAAATTGTTTATTCATTTTTCTTTATTATTATAAAAAGGTCTTTTCAAGTCCGTATTGTCCAGATAATGATTAATGATTGGGCGACACGCAGCAATAAGGTCCCGGGTTCGACTCTCGCGCGGCTTGGGGCCTTTCCGTGTGGAGTTTGCGTGTTCTCCCCGTGTCTGCGTAGGTTTCCTCTTCCACTGAAAACATGTACTCCTCCCCTGAAAGAGATTCTGATCAGTTTTTATTATTATCTTTAACTGCGCAGTGTACACTATACTATACCTACTACTACCATATAAATGCAGGACTTTTTATTGTCTCCCTACAATAAACATTTGTCTGAACTTTGTCAAATAAACTGTACTAAAATGTATTTGATACTGATGCCAAAGCTTTTACTTTTTTGTATTTCTATTATTTTGTATCAATTGAAGCGTTTATTAGTAAAAAAAACAGACCTTGCCGTTCTGAAAATGAGTTTTTTTCCTTTTTCTTTTGAAGACCAATTCTACACGGTAAATTAAAAGTTGAGGGGATTTGGGCAAGAAGGAACCATATCGTATTTTTATCGCACTGAAGTAGCATCAGTTTTTGAAAACACAAAAAAAAGGTAATCCTTTTTTTTTTTCTGTTTAAATGACTCTATTTTTGCACGTGAAATTACAAAATGTACTGTAGTAATGTTTTCACACCAGTAGAGGCGCTAATGCTGATTTTTAGTACATGTAAGTTTTCCAGAGCTCTTTTTTTCAGTTGGTCCTGTGCATTATTTCTTGCCGTAGGATTCCCCCGCGTTGCTCCGGTTACGCTCCCGACGCGCTCCCAACACGCCGGTTCACTCACTCGCAGCGTGCCGGTGGAAGCCGCAGTCTGGGCTTTCCTCGTTGGCGCCGGTCCCGCTGAGACCGCCGTGCTCCACACGAAGAGGTTCCCTTTTCTCGTTCCCTTTTCTCCCGCCTACGCGCTCCCACTAACGCCGCCTGCATGTTTCAGGGCGCGCTCTCCTCTCAGTCGACTAGGCAACTTGAGCAGAATTACAAACGGCAAAGTTAGCTGAATCGAGTAGCATTGGCTAGACTTTGATATGTGTTCACAAATTTAATGACAGGTAAATAACCGTGAATGTACGAGTGTTGTCGCGGATACTGACATTTCTCTCTCGATTTCGGAATATACTCGATTGTCGATACCGATTGGATTTCGATACCACAATGATAACTAAACGTGCTCTTGGTAATGCTTTAAAAGGAGGTTCAATAAGGCGTTAATAAGCACAAATACTAGCATTCGTAGAAGTCTTATAATACCTTTGTATACACCTGTTAATAAGCCATTAACAAAAATGTATTTGTGTACATGTGTTAATAAACCAGTTGTATAAAAAAGAGCTAATAGCGGGCTACGTAAAAAAAAGCTGCATTATTAAACGTTTGCTACTTTAAAATTACCAAGTGCCAGCATTTATAAACAAACAAAAATACATAACTAGTGCTTATTGACACCTTTATAAATAGTTTCTAAGGAACCTTATTTTAAAGCGTTAACCATGCTCTTTTTTGTTTTTTTAGGTCAAGGTTTTAGATCTATCGTAATATTAAATCTGCTGATACAGTATCGATCAATCGTGGGCTGCTGTATCGAGATATCGCATTGAGTCATTTTTGGTCAAATTCCCGGAATTATTTTGTGACAGCGCCACAATTTTATTTAAAAAAAATCTTGTGATATATCGTGGAATCACACGAGCGAGAATAGATCGATCATCGCATGTATCGCAAACTCGTGATGTTATCGCATCGTGAGCCGTGTATCGTGTATCGCACCGAATCGTGAGGGACCCTGAGATTCCCTGCCCTACTTTCTTCATTAAACGTTATGGTCTCATTCTCGTTCTGATTTACATACAGTTCGGAAAAGGTCAAATGTTGCCCTGTTCAAGCTCAAGGATGAGTAGTTTTGATCCTAGTTTTAGTGTCATATTTTGGATTCTTTTGACGACCCCTGGAGTGAACTAAAGGCTAAGAGTAGCAGTTAAGAGAACATTATGAAGGCATGTCACCTGCTCGTCTCCATGAAGATTTTATTTCTTTTCCTGGATGGTTCCCCCAGTGAGATTGCATTAAACATATCGTTATCTCCATGGAGACGAGCAGGACGCTAGTAGCAATACCTTTCAGTGCATTTCTGAGCATTAGAAACCATTTAAATGTCATAGTGTGGAAGCAGCCAAAGCAATAGGGCTGTGCAATGTATCAAATGCTTTTCTAAATTATCTAAATCCACCCCAGCAAAGCCACTTTTCTAATCTACAGTGGCTTTTAAAACAAAAGTGTCACTAAACATAAAACATTAGAAATTATATTTGATGCCTGTACTTTCCCCATCTAATATTGTACACTATATAGTACTGCTTTAATGTACGGTCTAGTTTTTGCTGCAGAGGCAATTGTGTTATAACTGTTATTTCAATTAGGGCGGCAACAAGTTCATCGATTAATCGCAACGAATCAATTATTGATATAACTGTCAACTAATTTAGCGGTAGAATAGAATAGTTCACTTGTCTAGAGGCTCCAAAACAGAGAGAGAATAAGTTTTATGACTCAGACAAAGCAGTCCTTTCATAAAAATGACACAGGAAATATGTACATTTTCTCTTTTTGATGATAAACTCTTTCGACTGTAAATCTACTCCTCCAGGATGTCCTCGTGCGGCTTCACTTTGGCTTCACCTTGATCTAATTTCGTGAAAATGGCACGTTCACGGGTCTCTTGCGTTCTACACATCCAATCGATTTCATCAAAAGAATAATTGATGGACTGATTCTCAAAACGATCGTTAGTTGCAGCCCTAATTTATTTTACTTGAAGTAAAATTGCAATGTATTTTAGAGTGCAAACTTTATATTCCGTTTGTAAATCGTAAACGATGTTCTTCTGCGATCTCTACGCTTTATTATATTTCTCAGTTGGTTCTTGCTCTCGTAGTCGGTGTTTGGCTCTTTATTCTGAGTCTGACCCTTTTCCTTTGGTGATAATGCGCTACACTCGGCCTTATGTAACAGTTTACGTGTAATGAGCCCCGTGCATTGGCAAATTAGTCCGCTGTTTAGAACCTCCGTCCAAAAAAAATTCATTTGTGCGTCTCTCTCCGGGGGAAATGTGGTCCACTTCCTCTGCCTCTGCCGGTTCCCCCCCGACAGTTCCTTCACCGCGTCCTAATTGAGTGGGGTTTACGGTCTGAAAATGCAAATCCGCCTTTACGAGTAGTCAGAGGTGCAGTAAACATGACGGGGAATCTTATTTAGGACTTGGTATGGAGGTCTCGAGTGGAAACTAAACTTCAGCCGCAGATGTAGAAAGGGGTGCTGTTGGCCTTTATGGTCGATTAATCGGTCAATGGGGTTTGAGTCGACTATTTTTATTTTTATTTTTTATAAAGCTAGAACGACATTTAATATGCACTCTTATTTTATATTTTATACATTTGTAATATTTTTTAAATTTAGTTTTTTTTATTTATATATTTTTATTATATTTTTATTATGTTTTTTTAAGGGGACAACGGACGATGATGGGAGTGACTCATGCGTTTTATCTCCTCGTACTTTTTTCTGCATAAATAGTTTTGTTTGAACGTCTGTGCAGATGTGTTCTTGTGTGTTTGGACCAAATCGCATAGATCATTAGCTTTAGTTTTTAATTAGTAAATAGTTTTGAGAGATTTTGTGACTAATCGATCAGCAGGGCATCTACGTAGACCATGGTCCAGTGCTTCCTTCAAGGTGAATAATTAAACTCATATTTAAATCTAATCGTTTGACCTAAAGTATTGAACTGTGTAAAAGGCACTTAGGGTAGATGCAATGTATTTATAGTATAGAGTCTTTCTGGTATATTTTTCTATCATTTTATTAACTAATTTATTATATCCTAAAGAATATTCCGTGTTCTAAGAAAGTTGTGATTTTTTCCATAAATATCCATTGCTGCCTCCGCACTGGCACGCTGTGGGCGTATATATCACAAACATAGATATGGCACTGGGACTAACTCAAGGACCAAACTAAGTATCAGGACGGTACCGGGTCCAAACCAGGTCTAAACCAGGTCCAAACCAGGTCCAAACCGGTGCAAGTTTGAACGCAGCTCAACCATAAACTGTCACAGCCACGGCCGGATCCGCGCTCCGTCCTGCCTTGAGCCAAGTGCGCTTGTTAAATGTGTCCACGCTGATGGTGGACACCAGAGCGGGAGACTGACGGTGCAGAGGGGAGCCGAAGGGAGGGAGCCGAAGGGAGGGAGCCGAAGGGAGGGAGGCCGAAGGGAGGGAGCCGAAGGGAGGGAGCCGAAGGTAGGGAGCCGAAGGGAGGGAGCCGAAGGGAGCAGAGGTGAGCAGAGGTGAGCAGAGGTGAGCAGAGGAGAGGAGCAGAGGAGCAGAGCGGAGCCGCACAGGTTTTATAGAGGCGAAAGACAAGCTAATTAAAAATGACCCACACAGCCAGTCTGGACCACTCAGCAGGTTCACCACAAAACATTTTATTTAATTAACAGAATTGACTTTGTTACGATTTTAAATTCAGGCAGAAAGATAATGGCCCAGCCAGTTCACTTGAACTTGTTTAATTTTCATTTATTAGGCCCGAGCCCCTGCAGGGCGTAGGGCCTAATGATGGTGCTACGATGCCAAAAGGTACCCTGTCACCCGTGGCGATTGCTATGGTGATCACCCAGTTGCCCCTGGAAATAACCAGGAAAAAAGCCCATGCCAAAGGCAGTGGCTTCTTTGCATGTAAGTGTGTTAAAACAAAGCTTTTCTGTCTTTCCTTTGAGCAGGTTCTTGGCCCAGACTAACCATCGGCCCCTGCCAAAAAGTGCTAATATTGGCCCTAATATGTTAACTATGTTCAAAAGGACAGGACACTCAGGGTGATATTATATATTTTGTGATATATTTTAGTAAAAGGCCCACCCCTTGTCTAGAATAACTGTCTACACTGAGGCTGGAAAAGGGCCCAGCAGAGATACTGCACTTGTATTACATTTTTTATTCTGACCTGTATCAAGACAACAACAGTGTAAATGTACTAAAAAACTCTACATAGCACACTTGTATCACTGCAGCAGATCTCTTCTAGACATTTCTATCCTGCTCTGTTCCCCATCATTTTGTCTTTCTTTTAAAGTCGTGTGAAAAACAACCCTCCCTCGTTTCCGTCGCTCTCTAATCCTCTGTTGTCTAGTGGCTGGACGTCCCGTTTGATGCCTCTGTTACACATCGCAGTGACACACAATTAGCGACACAAGGGACGCGGTGTCTGTATCCGTCGTTTGTTTCTCCTGTTCTGTGGTTCTTGCCTTTACTTATTTTGTCCTCTTTCTCTCTCCCTCTCTCTCTCATCTGTTGCCAGCGATCTATAACTACGACGCCCGGGGAGAGGAGGAGCTGTCGCTGCAGATCGGCGACACAGTGCACATACTTGAGACGTACGAAGGTGAGGTACACTTGAACACGTGTTTGTTTGGATCCAATGTGAAGTGAGGTGATGCGTTATGGCCGTCGGCGCGTTTTGTCAACTCGGTTTACGGGAAATGTGTGTTGCCAGATACATTTTTATTTTTATTTTTACTGTCTTTAAAACATTTTTGAAGCCGTTTGCAGCAGCCCAAACTAATTCTTAATTTCCTAATACATTTCAAGCACCTTAAATATTGACAACAATGTGCAATAAGTGCTTTTCACAACAGTTTTGTGAGTTTTGCTGTCACGGCAATGCGTTACTTCCTGGTTTGCGATGGATTAAACGCTCTTTAATTAAAAAACCAAGAGCTGCTTTTATAACATAGTATCTGCATAACAATCGTTCCAACGTGTACAGCGTTTATTTAATATTATATTTAAATTTGTAGTGCCGCTTCAAGAAAATTGTAAAAAGTGTGGTGACAAAAACAGCCGGATAAAATAACGTTCTTTACATTTAGGTCTAATTTTGGGCTGTATATTGAGCAAAAAATACTTAATTTTATTTTGAAAATGATCATGATTGTTATTTTTTAGTTCTCACAATTATATTGTGACCTGAATAATCATCCCTAGGTGTAAGAAATGTTTTGCTTTTTGTAATATTTTGTAACTTTCTGTACTTTGTTGATTGCGTTGGGTCATTCTGAATAAAGTATCAATAAAAAGTGACAATATACTGTATCTCAATCATCATTAGGACAATATTAGCAAAGACAATGGCACAAAAAATGAAATGCAACACAATACTATCGACTAAAAACGTTTCTGACGGAGGTTACTGCTTGAGATGACGCTGCTTACCTCGAATGTTCCTCATTACGGCATTACAGGCCAACGCGTGCCCGCAGATCTGACCTGTAACGCCTGAGAGATGGATGCGTTTCAACATTCCGGGAAAAGCAATGACATTTCCATAGAGACGAGCAAGAAGAAGCAAAAAGTGACATAGTGTGCCTTTTTTTTTTTATTAAAACAAGTAATACCGGTTTATAGATTTAGTCAAAAGTAAGCATTTTGTCACTTGTTAAATGAATGAAAGGAAACATTTTCACCATTCACTATGATTGATGAAAATGTATTAATTTTGGTAATAACCTTTAGTTCATCCCAACCCCAATGGCCCGTGTCATAAGTAATAACTTTGCATTTTGTTCACTTTGCAAACTACCAAACTCTTTCCTCGCTTGACTACTTCTCCCATTCAAACGCTACACACTGAGCTACTTTCTCTGTTTATTTCATTTAATGTGTGTCTGCGTTTTCAGACTGGTACAGAGGGCATCGGTTGAGGAGGAAGTCTAAAAAGGTAAGGCGTCCTCACAGCCCTGACTTTGCTGAACTTTTGAATCGAAATCCTCGTTCTGACAGTCTGTGCTCTCATCTCCGTCCAGGGCATATTTCCTGCCTGTTACGTCCACCTAAAGGACGCCACAGTCGAAGGCAGCGGGTGAGAAATCTACTTCCTGTTTGAAATAAGATCTTTGCTAACACCCCGACTAAAACAGGGCGAATACATTTACATGTGTCGGTGTGCACACGTCTGTCCAGGCATGGTCCACCATAAGGTTCAAAGCTTGTCGTCTGAACTGTTTTTTAAACTAGCCAGGACTAAAGCAGGACTAGACTAGACTAGGAACAAACTAGGACTAAAGCGAGACTAAAGCGAGACTAAAGCGGGACTCAAAGGAGACTAAAGAGGACTAAAGCGAGGACTAAAGCGAGACCTAAAGCGAGACTAAAGCGAGACTAAAGCGAGACTAAAGCGAGACCTAAAGCGAGACTAAAGGCGAGACTAAAGCGAGACTAAAGCGAGACTAAAGCGAGACTAGAGCTAAAGCGCGATGACTAAAGCGACAAAGGCGAGGACTAAAGCGGGACTAAAGACTAAAGGGACTAAAGCGGGACTAAAGCGGGACTAAAGCGGGACTAAAGCAGGGACTAAAGGCGGGAGCTAAAAAGCGGGACTAAAGCGGGAACTAAAGCGGGACTAAAGCGGGACCAAAGACTAGGGACTAAAGGGTGACTAAAGGGTGACTAAAGGTGACTAAAAGGGTGACTAAAGGGGACTAAAGGGGGACTAAAGGGGGACTAAAGCGGGACTAAAGCGGGACTAAAGCGGGCCAAAACCAGGGCCAAAACCAGGGCCAAAACCAGGGCCAAAAACCAGGGCCAAACCCAGGGCCAAAACCAGGGGCCAAAACCAGGGCCAGTCTGATTGTGGCGTTCTTGTCCTGTGCGAAAAGTTAATTGAATTGAGTTGCAGACTGTCCTGGTTTTGTTCCATTGGCACAGAATGTAAGACTGGTATTAAATGTCGATAAATTCAGCTGCTTCTCTGGAACTCAACTCTCACCTAGATTAATTCATTTGAGGGCCATTTTATATTTTATGGCAAAATGATTAAAAGGCAATAAATTCCCGACATACTGCAACTTAAGTTTGGCCGTCCAATTCCGACAGAGATAGCGCATTATACTGTTTTTTAGCTTTCTGTTCAATATTGTAAGTTCAAGTCCTGAACATCCAGATCCATGAAATGACTTCATGACTTTGCTAAATCTTTTCTAATCCGTGTCCCCCGCAGGCAAAAGGAGACGATCATCCCGACAGAGATACCTTTGGTCCAGGAGGTGAACGACGACGCTGCGAGAGTGGGCTTCCATATGGAGGGATCTTTATGTGGTGAGTCCGGTTTAAGACATCGTTAATCTGTTCTCAGGAAAATAAAACCTGAAAGATTACGCCGCAAAAACTGTACATCTACATGAGTTTAGACGACTTGAATTCAGAAATATTTATCTCCATAAAGAGTTTGACTAGTTAAGATGTATTTATTATGTATCGATGTGTTTTTTCCAGAATTTTGTAAAAAAAATAAATACAAAAAATACAAAAATTTAAGAATAAATAAAACGCAAGTCTTGAAATTAAAGCAATGCTGTTGATCACTGAGATGACGACTAATATACTTACGATGCTAAATACCAATTTTGATACAACAATAATATAAAAAAACAACACATTTTTTTTGATTGACTATAGAATGTAATTTTGGAGAAAAAAATAAATGTTTCCAAACAACTTTGTCCAATTTAGTGTTTATACTTTTTGCCAAACAAATGGACAAATGATTTAGCCTGAAACGATGGTGGCACAACCCAACCATTTTTATTGATGTTATTTAATAACATTTTTGGAGTATATATGCCACTTATTGCCTTTTTATTGATTTAAAAACAAAACAAAACACTGATTAACTGTAGTTACTGCCCGCCTTATGTTCATGACAATACCATGCATGAAGTTTCACTTGTATTCATCTTATTTTTAGACTGTGGGGGGCACCATAGTCTCTTCTATTAATGGGAAGTATTTGAAACCATTCAGAAATGTATAGGCACAAATACTAGACTTTTGAGCTACAGACAAAATAAATTCTAAGACGGGGCTCTAAGACGGCTCTAAGACGGGGCTCTAAGACGGGGCTCTAAGACGGGGCTCTAAGACGGGGCTCTAAGACGGGGCTCTAAGACGGGGCTCTAAAGACGGGGCCCTAAGACGGGCCCTAAGACGGGCCCGTCTAGCCTAAGACTGGGGACTAAGACTGGGGACTAAGACTGGGGACTAAGACCTGGGGACTAAGACTGGGGACTAAGACTGGGGACTAAGACTGGGGCTAAGACTGGGAATAAGACTGGGGACTAAGACTGGGGACTAAGACTGGGGACTAAGACTGGGGACTAAGACTGGGGACTAAGACTGGGGCGAGGGACTAAGACGGGGGACTAAGACGGGGGACTAAGACGGGGGACTAAGACGGGGGACTAAGACGGGGGAACTAAGACGGGGGACTAAGACGGGGGACTAAGATGGGGACTAAGACGGGGACTAAGACGGGGGACTAAGACGGGGGACTAAGACGGGGGACTAAGACGGGGGACTGAGGTAGGGCTAGGGGGCAAGACGGGGGACTAAGACGGGGGACTAAGACGGGGACTAAGACGGGGACTAAGACGGGGGACTAAGACGGGGCACGGGCTACTAAGACGGGGGGCTAAGACGGGGGACTAAGACGGGGGACTAAGACGGGGCACTAAGACAGGGGACGGACGACGGGCACTAAGACGGGGCAACTAAGACGGGGCACTAAAGACACGGGGCACTAAAGACGGGGCACTTAAGACGGGGCACTAAGACGGGGCACTAAGACGGGGCACTAAGGACTACGGGGCACTAGACGGGGCACTAAGACGGGGCACTAAGACGGGGCACTAAGACGGGGCACTAAGACGGGGCACTAAGACGGGGGACTAACACCGTGACATCTCTCAGCAGTGATATCATGGAACTCTATATTTACTGCTCATCTTGTGCCCTTGTTTCCTTGTCCCACCCGTGCGTCAGGGCGACAAGCGGGAGATGTTCAACACGGTCCGGGACATGATCTACGACCTGATCGAGTGGCGCTCCCAGATCCTGTCCGGCACTCTGCCCCAGGACGAACTCACCGAACTCAAGCAGAAAGTCACCGCCAAGATCGACTACGGCAACAAGTGAGCCGCCCGTCAACTCCGTCACTGCGACACGTTTACAGAGCTGTGGAGAAAAAACAGCACTAGACAGACTATTTCACAAGAGTCAAAACATATTGCATATAAAAGTACATTTAAAGGTGCAAATTAAAGTAGTTGAGACAATAACTAAAACCATACAATAGAAAAAAAACAAAAAAAACAGGGCAGTGCTGTCAGCCAATGCAAAATGACAGGTAATCATTTAGTTTGGACAAAATGGCGGAGTGGAAGGACTCTTTTTGGCGCAGTCTCGTCACAGTCCATCACAAAATGGCAGGTCGTGCTGCGTCTGCAATAGAGCTTGAAATCAGGTGATAATCGTGGGGGAAAAAAAAACGTTTTTCTGGCGTGATGAAACTTTCAATTTGTTGCCGGGCGAGCAAAGAAATGATTTTCAGACTTCCAGGTATCCAAGTACCTCCCCGCTTTCTCCAATGTTGACTGCACTTTGAAAGATGAGGTGGATGAGGAAGTATTTGAACCCCTGAATATAAAAAATATATATGAAAAACGACAAGGTATCATACGCCTGATTATTATTGAATGTACTGCTTTTGTTCCTGCATTAAAATTAAATTAAATAAAATAAAGTAGGGGCTTTTTCTATTGTGATTAGGGTCCGTTTTGAACACTCATTGTGAAACGAATAAGTGGAGCACATCGGTGAGAAATATGAACTGACAAATTTCAGAAAATTATTGTTATCTAAACTACAGATAAAGTAATAACAGGCAATAACATAATAATTGTGGCTAATTAAAATGTAGACATAATTTAATAACAAGCCAATAATGTAATAGTCTGGATAAGCATAATAATAATCATAATAATCATAATGATAATAATAATAATAATAATAATAATAATAATAATAATAATACTACATTATAATAATACATAATACATCTTGCTGTTAATGTTATTACGTTATTACTGGTTATTAAATTATTGTCCCAAACAGGAAAATTAGCCGTTATTAGCTGCTATAATGGGCAACATTTTCTGCGATCTAAATTATTGTTGATAATTTCTCTAACTAAAATTGCGATATCCATTCAATTGCAAAAAATATTGTCCCTGCCCTAAAATTAAACATAATTATTGTGTTATTTTCTCATTTGGCGCAGCTCTAATTGAGATGTTTTGGACAAGAACAGATGAGGGAGAGTGAACATGTTGAACATTTCTTCTATTTGACTTCATGAGTTTTGCAGTTGATTCTGTTCGTTATTCATTTGTTAGGTATCTCGGTCTTGACTTGGTGGTCCGAGACAAAGACGGAAACATTTTGGACCCAGATCTCACCAGCACCATCAGCCTGTTCAGAGCTCACGAAGCCGCCTCCAAACGGATCCAGGAAGAAAAGGTGAGATCTTAATTAACAGTCCATCATTTCCAGTGCAATTCAAATCAGTTATAAATGTTTCAAAGTGTTTACCGGGAGAAAATAACTACACTACACTTAAAAAAGGACCAAAACATTAAAAAAAAGAAAAGGGGAACAAAAAGAAGAAAAATAAATGAATTAATACATTACCAAAATACAATATACTTGTCTTTTGCTAATGCCAGGGCTATTCAACTTAATTTTCCTGAGCGCCAGATTTCTCGGGGGGCTGTGGCCTCTGGGACAGATAAACCAGGTCGGAACCAAGACTAACCCAGAATCAAACCAGGTCTATCCCAGGTCCAAAACAGGTCTAAAGCAGAATTAAATAAGGACTAAGCCAGAAAAAACTTCAAACCAGGTTTAAACTTGTACAAACCAGGAATTAAACCAGAAAACAAGAAAAAAGTCTATAATAATAATATTTGGAAGATGGGACCGGGGCCGGATCAGATCGTTTGGCGGGCCTGATCTGGCCCCCAGGCCTTAAGTTGAATAGCCCTGGTCTATGTAAACAAATTATTAACAGCTAATGTTGCCTACTTCTTGACTGGTTACGAACATTTTTAGGGAGGTGTAAACAACAGGCTCAGCAGGTTTTGTACAGAAGACCACATGGATATATTCAGGTTATTTTTGTAGCTTTAATGATAAACGTATTTTGACCATTTGTATCAAAGAGACCAAAATATCAGTTTGATTGTTAATTGGGTAAAACCTACCCTTTTTTTCTTTTCTTTTTTCCCCCCTTTTTTTCACCTTTAGCCTTAAAACTCAAGCATAGGCACATATTTTATTTTGGCAAAAAATAACAAGCTGATTATTTGAACATTTTAGAGGGAAGAAGGCACTGAACGGTTTGTGGGTGTCAAATTGCTTTAGGTATTTTTTTATTTTTTTAATTCAAATTTTCCTATATAGATGATGTTTTTATCTAGACATTTGCTGCATTTATAGTTGTTCAATATCATGCTATTTGTGGAAAATGATCAAAATCAGCTTTTAAAACCAATCGTTATCCGTATCGGTCGTGGAAAAAATCCACATCTCTATTAATGAAAAACAAATGAAAATAAAGTTCACTATTAATTGACTTTGCAAAAACAACACAGACTTATAATCAGTTCAACACAAAAAAAAAGTCAAATTACTTCCTCTAAAGTCTGAAATTCCGCTCCAAATTTTTAAACCTCAATCTGAAAAGACCAAAACTGATCAATCTCAATCCAAATCCGATTATATACAGCCCTACCTGGAAACCGCCATTACGTGTCATTTTTCAAGGATTTATTTATGCTATATTTTTTGCGCCTGCGTCCGTCAGGCCCCCCCGTGTCGCAGAGGGGCAGGAGGTAAGTAGCCCTGCGGTTACGTGGTCTCATCTTCTCTGACCTTTCCCCGTCCTCGGGTCTTTACTGCATATGCATGACCAATAAGGAGGGTCCCGGTCACTCTGATAAATATTAATGTTTTTTGGCTCGCTGCGTTTTCAAAGGGCGTCCAAGTGAATTGCCAAGTCAGGCGCTTGCGTTCCCGAAGAGCCGCAGGGTGGGGTTTTATTTCAATACAGGAAGGTAAGAAGAACAGGTATTTTTTTTTATTTTTTTTATAGGGTTTGTTAAATATCACATTGCGGGAGTAAAATGTCACCAGTACGGATATTAACAATAACCTTTGCCTATTGCGTGGATCTAATTTCTATCTCACTGCATTTTTCTGAAGTCAAGATGAGAAAAACTTGAACTCTGATACACCACTTATCACAGGTGTAAACGGAAGTCTGCTCTTATAGTGTCAAGGTTGTAGGTTTAGAACTTTAAAGGAACTGGCTGACTATGTCCTGCTCGTGTTTTTGTGGGCTGCATTTACCCATGGCCAAGTCCAGTCCGATTAAGGCGCTGCAAGTAAGCATTCAGTCATTTCTAATCAATCAAATCAATGTTCAGCTTTGGCCTTTTCAATCGAGATGTCTAGAGCCAATCCCCTGGCAGTAAAAGCATGCAGTTTTTTTGTTTTGTTTTTAAATTTGGTTTGGTTTATTTGCCATTTTTAGTTTGAGAACATGTGCAAAAAGCTTTAAGTGTACAGTAAAGTATTTAAAACGAGCACTTTTTATTATTTTTATTATTATCATCATTATCATTATTATTATTGTCATAATAATAATGATAATAATAAAAAAAATATAATACAATTTAAAATTAAAAAATAAAATAAAAATGAAAATAATAATAATAATAATAATAATAATACAAAAACCCACTGGGCCTAAATTAAATGACAAAGAACAGTTTGACAATAAAATAAGCAAGTTAAAAAATATTAAGTTGCTAAAAAGTGCATTGTCCAAGCTTGTTTATGTTCAGAAAATAAATATTGAGTAAGTCATTTACAGGCAAAAAAAAAATCAATAAAAATCACATCAAAGCGTGAACAAAGCTTCAGAGTGAACGACTTGGTAATTACAGTAATTGCCTTCTAATTATCCGTCTACCTACTGGCTGCCTCGTAATGATTAATGAACTATTTTTTTCGTTTGGCTGGGATAGTTTTTTCAACTTTGGGAAATTAAACATCTGTACTGATTTGTACTAAATGGTTGACAAAAAGGACAGATACTTTTTACAAAACATATCAAACTAATGTAATTTGTATTTCAAAACAAAACATTCCAGATGTCGTTGCGATTAATGTAAGAAGACACATCACGATTTAACGATTATTATTACAGCATGACCAAACAACACTAAAATACTAACACATTCTTTACCAAATAAAATGTTCCGAATGAATAATAATACATAAGAATATAAAAGCTTTTAACATCAAGATTACTTTTTTATAGAGTATGGATTGATAACTTTTTTAGATTATATTATGACATGAATAATATGTTTAATGAATTAATTTATAATTTATTCTGTAATTAAATTATAATTTGATTTATATATGTAGATAGATAGCTAGATAGATCGAAAGATGTATAGATTTAATTTACGTTTACTTTATACGAACACTATCCATCCATCCATCATCTTCCGCTTATCCGGGGCCGTGCCGCGAAGGGTAGCAGTCTAAGCAGGGACTCCCAGACCTCCCCTCCCCAGACACTTCCTCCAACTCCTCCCGGGGGAATCCTAGGCCAGCTGAGAGACATAGTCCCTCCAGCGTGTCCTGGGTCTTCCCCGGGGCCTCTTCCCGGTGGGACATGCCCCCAGGGAGGCGCCCAGGAGGCATCCGGAACAGATGCCCGAGCCCCCTCGGCTGGCTCTTCTCGACGTGGAGGAGCAGCAGCTCTACTCCGAGCTCTGAACTATTATTATTATTATTTTTACTATATTTTTGTTCAAATTTTCAGCTACTTTTGCTCTAAAAAAACCTCCCTTTTCCTTCTCCATGCAGTCGCAGCAGCAGAATATCGACCTGAGCAGACAGGCCAAATTTGCGTCCACACCTTCGTTCGCGCTCTTCGTGACGCTGAAGAATGTGGTGTGCAAGATCGGGGAGGAGGCCGAGGTGCTCATGTCCCTGTACGACCCTGTGGAGTCCAAGTTTATCAGGTATATCCACAAATCGGAAGAATCTGAGCACAACGTTAAGCTCGTTCTGTCTTTAGATGAGCTCAAGCTTGCTACTATTGGCATTTAACTAGAATTTAAACAGGATATAGTTTAAATTTAAATGTTCAACTCTAATCCATTGTTTTATGTTTATGATTCTGATTTGTTGCATTGGTTACATTTGTTCTGAAGTTGATTGCTCATTCTTGCAGTGAGAACTACCTGGTGAAATGGTCCAGCTCTGGTTTGGTGAAAGACATTGACCAGCTCCACAACCTCCGCTCTGTGTTTACGGTGAGTGCGGGGTTTTGCCTTTGTATTGCTCGGCTTTTCATCCGGCAATATAAAAAAAACAAAAAAAAAACAGGGCGAAACGACTGTGAAATCGAGCGGCCGTTTCATGAAAATTACCGCTCTTTGTATGACGCAAACTTCTAATGAAATGGAGATTGTAATGTGTTTTTATCGCTACTTTAATATGATGTACAAAATGTACAAAAAATGTAAAATATTAGTTGTTTTTAATCCTCCTAAATTGTGCTTGTTGTAATGTCTTTAAATTGGAAGGAGTGCAAAAAAATCCAATACTGAAAGTAGATACTCAATTGAGAAGTGATACTGGAAAAAAAATCTCATAAAATACTGGACAAGAAATGGTATGTAGCCTATTCCTTTAGCATCACAATCGACAACACTAGTGAACGTGTTTCTGAGCAAAACGAGTCTAATCCAGAACTAAACCCTGGTCCAGACTGATCAAAATCCTCATGCACCACAGTTTGAGAACCCCACCGACCCACTGTTTACTCTGCCGTGTTAGAATTCACGTGACGGAGTGTTTGCAGACGCTCTAGCCCATCTCTCAGCTGTACGTATTTACCGAGCCGGTCACCTCTGTCTAATGAAAACCCAAGGGCAGAAGGGGTCATCGCTCACCCGCTGAAGGGGACCGCTCTGCCGCGTACGGACCGGGAATGCCCACAGGAAATGCATTTGTAGATGCTAATGAGAGCGGTGCCGGAGAGCTACTGGCCGGTTTGTCCTTTATACAGTTTTCGCCTTAAAAGCTATGGCAATTTTACTGTTTTAAGTGGGTCTGTGGCTGAGTATTAAGTGCATTTTCAATCACTTGGAAGACAGACGTTTAAGTGGTGTATTTGGGATGGTTTAGTATGTTTTGGGTAGAATAGTTGGTGAGCTTTAGTCAGTGAAAACAAAGTTCTCCATCGTGGGTAGAATATATAATTTGTCTCTGTATGATCCACTTTCTCGCCACTCCAGATTCTTACTCGTGTTTTTAAAAAAACAAAAACAAATTCACACCGTTCTCTCGTCACCTTGTCCTGCAAACGCCACGGGCCGCGAACGAATAGAACGCCTTAAGATTTGGAGCGAGAACCAATCGGGGGCGCACGGGAGAGAACTGATCGATCACAGCGGCTGTAAAAGCGAGCCTGAGAAGATTGGGAACCTTTCTTTCAAGGTGCTTTACAAACGACGCTACGATCTCCTGCCACCACACGGCTACAACAGCTTTATTAAATTAACCAGTTCACCAGTTTTTGTGGATTCTTTTAGTGTTGGTCATTATTTCCTTAGGTTTATGTTGGAAAACGGCCAAACAAAGGGTATTAACTCCTATAAAGAACTTTTTTGAATCACTTACGTTCTTGTATACCAGGCCCACGCGGAGTATATCCTCGGCCATGGTTGGGAACGGGTGGGCGGGGCTTGTGCGGCACCAGAATGTCAAGCATGGCTATAGGTGGCCGCAGTTTTCGACAAAAGACACGCATAACAAAAAAACCTGCAAGAAATACAAGTGGCGACACATTGATTAAGATTCCCTGATGAACGTAGACGATGTCAGCACAAAATGGGCTTCTCCCTCTCACGCGAAAAAAAAAAAAAAGGCTGTTGGCCCACAGCTTAGAAAGACCAATCTAAAATCCCAATAGTTAACGAATGTGAGAGGAAATGGCTCTCTGTCTGCCGAAATACACCCGGCAAAAGATGCTAATCACGTATCGATTTTTTTGTCAACAAATATTTACAGTGCTGCTCTTTGCTTTTTCATGTTTCTGTTTCCATTTATATAGAGAATACATCAAAATGTGTCACAAGCACAACTAAATATACTGTGAAAAGTGTATTGAAAATAAAATTGAAAGGGTTAGTATTGTGTTGCGCTAATCCTGCATTTGAGGTTTGAGGTGTTGGCGTAGGCTTACAACCAAGAAGACTGAATCTACTTTTCCACCTTTTTATTTGAAACACACTATTTTTCTTGTCGGTGTGCAGGACTTGGGCAGTGAAGATCTAAAGAGGGAGAAAATCAGTTCGTTGTCAGATTGTGAGTGTGTCAGATTGTGAGAGTGGGGCGTATGGAGCTGCGGGACAACAACACCAAGAAGCTGACGTCGGGGCTGAGGAGGCCCTTTGGAGTGGCAGGTAAATGGCCATTCTGCAACTCATCAATGTAATAAAATACATAGAATTCTTGGTATGGACCCAAATATATACTTCAGTAAAGATAATGTCCTCTGTAGAGCACCAATCATCCTTTTGGTCTCGTTCTGCATCTATAAAACCTGTTACCCGTGTAGTTTAGACCTCTACAAACATCTACTTCGGCATGAACCACACCAGAGTTTGTTTGTTTACACGGCCACATGTTTTCACAAATCTACCATGTTTTGATATCGTGTTGGCCTCTTTTACACCACAACGAGCCACGTGTTCACTGAGTCCGTGCTTGCAATAAACAACTTCTTCCAACCTTTTTTTTTGGCAAACTCTACCGTCAAGAAAATGGCAGAAAATCATGCTCAAACACTATTACTTTTAGAGTTCGCCAGCATTGCCCCAGAAAAGCACATGATGGTCTAGAAGTTGTTTTCAGTTGTAAACAAGACGTAAGATTACTTCTGCGGCGCGGTGCGGTGCGGTGTGTCAGTCGGGAGCACAGCACTGTTTGCTGGCCAAATGCGTGTACTGCAGCTTTTCAGCGATTTCAAAAGTAGTTTCTCTTCCCACCTCTGTGTTTTCTTGATCACAGCTGCAAACAAGACTGTAAGGGTTTATGGGTGTAAGGGCGTATGAGTGTAAGGGCGTATGAGTGTAAGGGCGTATGAGTGTAAGGGCGTATGAGTGTAAGGGCGTATGAGTGTAAGGGCGTATGAGTGTAAGGGCGTATGAGTGTAAAGGGCGTATGAGTGTAAGGGCGTATGAGGTGTAAGGGCGTATGAGTGTAAGGGCGTATTGAGTGTAAGGCGTATGAGTGTAAGGCGTATGAGTGTAAGGGCGTATGAGTGTAAGGGCGTGATAAGGGCGTATGAGTGTAAGGGCGTATGAGTGTAAGGCGCGTATGAGTGTAAGGGCGTATGAGTGTAAGGGCGTATGAGTGTAAGGGCGTATGAGTGTAAGGCGTATGAGTGTAAGGGCGTGTATGAGTGTAAGGGCGTATGAGTGTAAGGGCGTATGAGTGTAAGTGTGGGCGTATGAGTGTAAGGGCGTATGAGTGTAAGGGCGTATGAGCGTAAAGGCCGTATGAGCGTAAGGGCGTAATGGGCGTAAGGGCGTAATGGCGTAAGGCGTATGGGCGTAAGGGCGTATGGGCGTAAGGGCGTAATGGGCGTAAGGGCGTATGGGCGTAAGGGCGTAATGGGCGTAAGGGCGTATGGGCGTAAGGGCCGTATGGGCGTAAGGGCGCGTATGGGCGTAAGGGCGTATGGGCGTAAGGGCGTATGGGCGTAAAGGGCGTATGGGCGTATGGGCGTAAGGGCGTATGGGCGTAAGCGTATGGCGTAAGGCGTATGGGCGTAAGGGCGTATGGGCGTAAGTAGGGCGTATGGGCGTAAGGGGGTATGAGCGTAAGGGCGTATGGGCGTATGAGCGTAAGGGCGTATGGCGTATGAGTGCAAGCGTGTATGGGCGTATGAGTGTAAGCGTGTATGGGTGTAACGGTATAAGGATGTATGGGTGCATGGTGTAAGGGTGTATGGGTGTATGGGTGTAAGATGGTAAGGATATATGGGTGTAAGGGAGGCTCTCAAACTTATATTTAAAGACAATAAATTATGATATGTTACCTTGTTGACTACATCTCCTAACTTATTTAAAATAACTATTGTTTGTGAATATAAAAATTGGATAAAATGAAGGTTGCGGCATTTCGGCCGCCGTGTTTTCGTCAGTCAGCCCCAGGGCAGCTTTGGCCTGTGGATGTCTGTGGATATTTTGGTTGAAGCCATCCTATCCCAGAGCGCCACAGTAGCTTCATCACCGAGTGTATAAATTCAAGGCATTTTAATTGTAATAGTTAAATTCACGATATCTTACTACTTCACTTGTCCAGTGCAACTTTTCTCCCAAAGTTATAGAAAACGTTAAAGTTAATCCTCTGCCCCAGACTTGAGAAATCACCAATGCTCTCCTTTTTATAGTTCAGAGTTAGTTTGTGCCAAGTGTCTGGAGGAATAAATGCATAGTGCCAGAACAAAAACGAAAGAAAAGAAATTACCTGGTTTTATCTATTTCTGGCCATTTACCAGACATTCCGCATAATTACTTTGGCATTTTGCCCCCAACAGAGACTGCAGTCACTCCTTTCTTTTTTTTTTTTTCTTCCCTCTCTAATTTAGGCAAATGACAAGCTGAATTATCCTAGCCTATCTGCAGACATGATTATCACAAAATCTGCTCCATTTGACTCGGAGAAGAGTTATAGCACAATTTGAAAGATCTGCTTGTTTCTCGTCACAGATTAAAAAAAACCCAGCATGTTTGTGATGCGCGACTTGTCAGGAATCGGTGTATAAGGTGTGCTCGAGCCCCAAAGCAAAGGATTTCATCTTGTTATTTGGAACAGGAGTCACAGCAACATGGCAGTGGGATCAAGAAATGTGTAGAGTTGGAGGCATTTGAGATCTTTGTAGATATGCTTGCTTGTGTAAACAATCACTAAAATGACAAAATGATGCAACAGAGTGGGAGATTTGCTGTATTTAGGGAAATTACTGCTCCAGTCGGAAGGTAATTTCTGATTTATACTTGGAAGTAAACGTAACTGGGAATACAAAAATGAAATAATGCACAAAAGCTGGTCTTTTCATGTACTAAAACTTCGTATCAACCCTAGATACTCATTTGAGCAAAAGACCACAATGTCACAATCATGACAACACTAGTCCAAACTGTCAAATGTATTTCTCAAATAGGAGTAGTGTTTGAAAACTCTCCGAGAAGTTAATTAGTAATTAGTTTGTGTGTGCGTGCATGTGTACATATATATATATATATGTATATGTGTGTGTGTGTGTGTGTGTATATATGTATATGTATATATATATATATATATATATATATATATATATATATATACACACACACACATACACACACAGTGTATATGTCTATGTATAATTAATTTAATTTATTTTAACTTTTTTGTATTTCTATGACTTATTTGACACAAGGGAAAATAGTATCAATAGAGGCAATATATTTATATAAATGAAACTAAATAAATCGTAATCATTTATCAGACTCGTATATTACGTTCTGGGCAGTCAATGGCAAAGAAAAGGCAAACTTGACCTTATGCAAATAAGAGTACTTTGATTCAGTTCTAGTGTCTTAACTTGACTTAATTCAAAAGCCAATTATAAAGCCGTGAAATAACCACTTGTGTTTGCTTGTCAGTCCCACTGGTACATTTCATAATTTACACTTCAACACCTTATTTAATATTTACAAGATGCTCAACAATTCATGCTTTTCATAAAACACCTCGGCACAGTCCCGGTTTATTCAGATCATCATTTTAACACTTTATAATGAGGATATTATTTATTCAAAAAATTAATTAATAATTTCTCATTGTCTCTTTTTTTCAGTAATGGATGTGACTGATATAATAACCGGAAAAATGGACGATGAAGACAAGCAGCACTTTATTCCATTTCAACCGTAAGTGCATTGCTCAAGGGCACAGAAACAACACTATAGTTATATTATCACATGACTTTGCATATTATAATATTATTTATTAGCTACAACCCTAATTCCTACAATGAGTCGGACAGTGTATGCATTGTAAATAATAATCATAAAATGCATTTGGAATGTTATAGTAGAAACATGGATCACAAAAGACAACCAAAAAGAACGTAAGTTGAACTTCTGTTAAGGTGAATAAATTATAATACGGGGAAGCATTTTGGAAATTAAGGGGACTTATTTACCAACGATGCATCTATAAATTGTGGGAAAAAAAACAAGCAAACAAAGTCACTATTTTGGGACTTTTAGCTTGCATGTAGTTGGCGTAACATTGCATTTTATCATCAATTTATCTGTTTATTAAGTAGAGCGCTATCTGAATTAAATGCATTGATGTGAGCGGGGTCTCATTTATAAAGTTCGACGTAGATTTCGTACTAAAAATGTACGAGTCACCACCTGCCCCATTTCTGAAACCAAAAATATGACAATTTTTGGCAAATTTCAATGTCAAATTTCCTTTTTATACATCACAAACTTCGTAAAAACTCACCTATGCAACTTTTATATTCTCACGCATGCGTTATAAAGACCCCAGACCTGTAATGGGAAGGTTACGGATTAGTTGAGTGCCGAACAGTTTAGGCAACTGTTTCCCACCGTGTTTGAATTCTACATCAGTGTCCATTATTAGATTTTTTTTTAAATGTTCTTTTTTAAGTTGTATCTTCTTTCTTTTCATCTAAAGTTCCCGAGTCCTTGACACCTGATTAGCAGTGGTTTAAAGACAGTTGCGGCCCTGACTATTCCCAGTCCACTAAATTAAGACAATCTCATTAAGTGGTGCCATTCCGTAGACCGGAGCGTGCCGAGGCAAAGTAACCTTTTTACTTAACATGATTTCCTGCATAATTGGAAACGCCTCGGAATCGGGCGGTTTAAGCCGACAGATCACCTCACTTAACGACTCTGTCTCAAAGTATAAATCAGCGAAATTGGATAAAGAATGGTCCTACAAAAGAGTCGCTTGTGGATTTGCTAATGCAATTACTATTCGTTATGTTTTCACAAGAAAGAGCTTTTCGAACACCGGAGCTTTTTCATCTGTAGTAATATTGCTATGTCAGCTTTTGCAGTAGCTTCAAAAACTCAAATAGTTAATTATTATGTTTATGACTTGAGAATTGATCCATTAAAATGCCTTATTTGTTGTTTATAATATTGTCTCTCTGCTTCAAGTTTAATTTTAGTCGTCAAATAAATATAACAGGATATTTTTTTCCTTTGACAATGTTGGTTACCTTAACAACAACTTGACATTACACGCATTCAGTTTCAAATAAGTTGTTGAAAGTTTATCAAATTGTGATATGTTTGTTGTTCAAAGTTGATGTTATTATTTTGCCTGTTGAAGTCCACAGTTCGATTTTTGCATAATTTTTTTTTTTTTTTCTTTTTTACTCATTCACTGGCGGTGGCTTAAAAAAAAAAAAAAATCATTATTAACCCCATTGTCTTTTCATCATTTCCACATTAAGCGACACAACTTTCTATCATGGCCAGTTCTGGATTACTCAGGCAAACTTGTGTTATCGGCAAAATACATTTTAAAACCGCTCCCAACAACGAGCCAACGTCGGAGGGAACGAATTTTCGTCAACTACATGCATTTTTTTGTCTGGGGTAAAAAAAAAAAAAAAAAAAAAAAAAAACGGTCTGGGGTTCGTTAAGTTTTCTGCTTGGGTTTGCACGGCTCGCGGGCAGGGCTTTTCTCCTGCTGCTGTTGCTCCACGAGTCGCTGACCGCGCATCACCAAGTCTCATCATCATTTTACTAAACAATGATCTCTGTGTGTGTCTGTCACTACCCATCCTGCCTCGTTGTCGACCGCTAACAAGTGCTTCCGTGTCCGGTAGGATGCGTTCACGTCATGATCATCAGAATCTTCTCAACTGGGCATAGTTTTGAATTAAGCTGGAGGGCAGGTCAGGATTCTTTGGTCGTATTGGGCGTTTTGAACTGTTGATCGATTGGACCTTGGGGCAAAAGATTAAAATGGCAAGTTTATTGACACAATCCAGCGGAAAAATTATCCGTGTAGATTTTCTGTATATATATATATTTTTTTTACTTGTTTTTTCAGTAGATACGTATATATTCATATCACAACAGTCTAGTCTAGAGTTTCAGTTTAAAGGGCCGTATGACATGATTTTCAAATTTTGACTTTATTTGGTGTATTTATACCTGTCGTACATATAAATGATAGTTTTACACCAATCGAGCAGGTATTTGTGGAGTAAACTTTGAAAAATATGTAGAACATGACAGGAAGTGACATCACACCTCATTCCAGTAAAAGTTTATGCATAATTTACACAAAGAAACAACTTTTTTGACTCCCTAAACATTAATTCAACAAAATAAAGTCGCTCTCATATATTATATTTTTATCTGTCAAATAAAAAAAAAATTTGACATTAGATGAGTGTTTGCTGGGTATTTCCAAGTGTGATGTCATCAGTTACAAACAGGAAGTGAAATTATAAACCTAGGAAATGAGCTATTCTGGGATAACATTTCTGTATTTTATTGCAAAATTCAAAATATATTTATCTCAACTGCCTTTTAGTTCAATGAGTCGTCCGACCTGTCAGAGGCACTTTAATTTCCAGATCATGGTAGTTTATCTCTCTAGTTACTGGGCCTGGCTACGCGATACCAAATTCAAAGTTCCGCGTTGTCATTGCCGGCAAATATATGCAAAAGATTCATGTTTTTCTTTTACAATAGCTTCAGAAAGTGGTGCCATTATCAGTCCCTAAGATTTGATTGTTGTCAGTAGAAAGGACTATAAGCCATAAGGTTAAAATGGCACGTTAGTGGAGCTTAATCTCTGACAACATTTGTGGAACATAAGTTAATTTCTCAGAGTTATACAGGCCCTTGCCCTCCATCTCATTATGATTAATTAGAACATGAACGCAACCTATTGGCAACACTTCCATGTCTCTCTCTCTCTCTCCCCTCTCCCCTCTTCCTCTCCATCACATTTGGCCCCTCTCTCTTCCTCTCCACCCTGTTTGCCCGTCTTGCCCGTCTTGTTGTGGTCACTGCAGGCTAGCGCTGGATGACGCCATACGCCACAAGCAGCTGAACATCTCCCGTTTTTCACCCAGGGTGGCCGGGGAGAGCGACTTCCTGCAGAGCGTCATCAACAAAGTCATTACTGCCAAAGAGGTCAACCACAAGGGCCAAGGTAAAGTGACCACAAGAGGAGTACAGCGGGTCTTAACATTAAAATGGCAAGAATAATTTGCCTTTCAAAAAGCGTATGCATATTATAATGTACTTTTTCTGGTATTTGTAAAGTATTAATACATGTATATGATCATTTATTTTCATTTTCTTTATTGTAAAACACAATATTAACATAAAATTACTTTCGTGGGGCCATTGACTTTTTGTTCAAAACCACAAAACAAATTTTCTGCCCTCAGCCCTGCCTCTTCACAGTGACTTTTTACCCTAACAAGTGGCAGATTTTAATTTGGTTTTTTTGTCTGTGATAAAATGTCTACGCAACAGCTTTGAACTAGAGTGTATGACCCAGAGTCCGATTTTTTCTTTTCTTTTTTCTTCATATAGTCAAAAGTAAAACTGAAATTTCGCTAATTTCTCAAAAGCAAGACTGTACAGGGTTACTCAAACAAGGGCGGATCAGTAAACATACATCTTGGTCAGCTCACACTTGATGTCCTGAGTGATGGTGGTGCAGAGGATGTCGCCTTCTGAGATGAGCCCGATGAGGGTGGTGGTGTCCGCAAACTTGATCAGATTTACGGGTTCATGGCCGGAGGTGCAGCATTTGCTATAAGGGGAGAAGAGCAGTGGAGAAAGTACACAGCTCTGGGGAGTTCCTGTGCTGATAGTCCGAGTCTCCGAGACATTCTTCCCTGGCCGCACGCGCTGCCCCCGGTACTTCAGGAAGCCAGTGATCCACCTGCAGGTGGAGTCGGGTACATTGAGCTGGGAGAGCTTGTCCTGGAGCAGAGCAGGGAGGATGGTGTTGAACGCAGAGCTGAAGTCCACAAACAGGATCCTGGCGTAGGTTCCCGGGGAGTCCAGATGCTGCAGGATGAAGTGGAGTGCCAGGTTGATGGCGTTTGTAGACAAACTGCAGCGTGTCCAGGAGGGGGGGAGTGACGGTCCTGAGGTCCATCACTGACATCATGGCTACAGACATCATCGCCACAGGCCTGAAGTCATTAAGTCCAGTGACCCGTGGCTTCTTGGGACAGGGACGCTGATGGACGACTTGAAACGGGCTGGGACGTGGCATGACTCCGCTGAGGTGTCAAAATGTCTTTGAAGATGGGAGTCAGCTCATCCACTTTCATTCCTTACCACCAATGCCACCACAATGTTATACCAAATAGAAAGCATGATTTTATTCAAGTGTGCACCTTATACAAACTCTATAAATAGTCTCCCTCATAACCATGACAACGCGCAAGATCACGAAGCAATGCAGCCGTGATTAAGGTCAAGAATCTTTATGCCTTGATAAACTCATCAACCTGTTAGCGTCGGCATTAGCCATAGGAGTGGTGTGCGGGGGTGGTGTGTGTGTGTGTGTGTGACGGGGCCGGTGTGTGTGTGTGTGTGTGTGTGACGGGGCCTATGGAGATGAACCTGGATAAATGTCAGATACGCCACGGCCCACACTGAGAGGAACAGCAGACGCCCGCAGAGCATGTTTCAGGCTCAGTCTCGTATCAAAAGGCTGCCGGTGAGAACCTCGTCGCTCAGAGCAACATGGGGCCTGCAAAGAGAGAGTTAATAAAGTTAAAGAATCTAGAAAGTTGGCATCTAGAAAGTTATTGGTTTCGACTGGAGTAAGCCTTTCTAGTATAGATTTAAGAGGATCACACTATATTTTCTGTCGAATTTCGTTCGCCATGAAACGGGACACTGTATGATGTTAAATACAGACAACTGACCAATCATATGTATGTAATGTTATAGCTTGGTTCGAAGAATAATGTATAGGTACCTGCATGTTCTGCCTGTGTCCCGGCACTCCAGTTTTTCCTGTAAATGTTGTGGTTTAAGTTCAAGTGTTGCACATTACGTGACTTGATAATCAATTAACCGCCAATAGTTAAACATATCACATTATTATACTCTTATTTAAAAGACTATACTGTCTATTTTATTTTTGTCTTAGTATTATTTACTAGTTTTATTTGATACAATATACTTTTATGTTCTAATCTAGCGTATTTTCAAAAGAACAATTGCGATATTCTCATTTTAATTTTGCTTTCCCAACGCTAGTTCAAAAGCCACGGTCTCATATCCGTCTGTCTTTGCTTGGGTCTCCTGAGAATTTTTTTTCCCGGGTTTTGAGAAACCGCAGTAGTTTTTAAGAGCAGGAACTCGACACATCAGGAGGTATACGCTCAATAAAACAGAAAAACAAAAAAAACAAAAAACTAAATCTTTTCTTCCCTCTGAAGTGAAGCTCTGCTGTGGTTTAACTGCGCAGAAATATAACCCATGGAAGTCCTTTTGTCTCAGATCCATATTGTGTGCTCTCAACCATCGCTTTCCCCTTCTTCACACCAATTATTCAACTCGAGGATTTCAGGTGCTGCTTAGAAATAAAAGAAGTGGTTAAGTGTTAGGTGAAGATTTTATAGAAAAGATTATGAGTGTTATTTTTGCAGAAGGTTATAAAAAAACACGCACAAAAACTGATGAAAAACATGTTTATTCCGTTTATTTAAATATGCATGATTTAGATTTTATTGTGTAAGCTTCTTCACCTGCTTTTCCCCACGGAGATAGCAGTATTGCATTAAACTTGTATAAAAACTCAATACAGATGGTTTTGCGGCTCAGAAATGCCTTAAAAAAAAAAAAAAAAGATTTGTTTAATTCTATGCTGTGGAACATTCCAGTTGAAGTAGTAATATCTCCACGGATACAAGCAGGTGACAGACAAGAAATGTTTTTCGCTTCAGTTAATTGTGATTTCAGTTTCGGTCTAGTACATCAATTGTAAACATTTGTATTTAAATTATTTGTTACATTAAAAGGCATGCATTTTTTGGTCACGTTTGTTCAGGTCTGTGGGTGACTCTGAAGCGTCTTCCTGGAGACATTCACCAGATCAGGAAGGACTTCCCTCACCTGGTGGACAGGTCGACCGCCGTGGCTCGCAAAATGGGCTTCCCAGAGATTATCATGCCAGGTTTGAGCGTTTGCAGGCTCTTTATACATCTCTCAACGCTAAAATGAACAATGAAGATATTTGGCTGGATTGACATGTTTGGCTGAAAAAAAAGAAAAATGTTTGCGTGCATGGTCCTAAAAAGTATTGAAAATGGATTTAGTAACGTTTTTTTTTTTTTAATTTAAGATGAATTTGTCAATGTCTAAAACTAATGACGAGGGAAACCATTATATCAGGCATGTCCAAACTACGGCCCGGGTGCCAAATGCGGCCCTAAGACCTATTTTTGTTGGCTTCCTGCTAAACAACAACAACAACACGTAGTCCTTTTGACTGTAAAATGGGTCAAATTCAAGTTATACCAACCTAATATTAATGTTCCAAGTCTTATTAAAGGTGTGGCGGCTCATCAAAACTATGTCAAATGCATAATCTCATAGAAGTCATAATTTCTAACTTTTAACTATTTAATTATTTAACTTAATATCATACATTTATATAGTTTGTATAGGGCTAAACTACAAGGTCGAATCAATACCAAGAATATTTGTACCAAAATCCAATATTTTACCTGAGAAAGGTCATGCTTCTGTAGACGACTTAACTACCTAAAATAGTGACACCCTTTTCCATTTTGACCATTCGGATTGTGATTTCAACGTTTGTCCGAAGCAGTGGCTGTGTTGAACGTTGAAATAGGAGAACGACCTTGAACGCTGTCGCATCTTCTCCGTAGGTGACGTGAGGAACGACATCTACGTGACGCTGGTCCAGGGAGACTTTGACAAAGGGAGCAAAACCACCCCGAAAAACGTGGAGGTGACGATGTCCGTTTACGACGAGGACGGCAAGAGACTGGAGGTACAGTACAGCCTGTTTAAACGGGGCTTTTTAATTATGCTCAGGAGCCATAGAAGAGAAACCAGTAACAAGTGTTCATGTATTTCACCATGACGCTTATAAAAAACAATCTAACCAATGGGCTTCTGAAATAACATTACTGGTGAAGTGTACAAAGTATTTACACGACACATTCCGCATCTTATAAATTGATTGAATGAATAGCACACCAATTTTTTTTATTTTTATTGTCCCCCCCAAAAAAAACAAAAAAAAAAACTGCAGAACTAATGCTTAATTGTTAATTATTTTAAAATGTAAATATATGAATAAATATATTGAAGACAGGGCAACAAAAGGTGCATTTTTAGAAACCCCCCACTACTTTTGCATTTAAATTTGCAATTTTAAAAAACTGATTATAAAATATATGTTGTTACTTTTCTCATTCTGAAGTACTTCTGTTTATCTGTTCCTGCTGAAATAAATTACTGCTTTGTATTAACCCCCCCAAAAAAGGCATAATTTGCTCTTGATGTTTTGATTTTTGATTGACAGGCCTTGGATTTTGTAGTATAATGCGCCTTTGTCACTGTCAGACTCGAAGCCCGGGGACAGAAAACCTGCAATCGCTGCACTTCTGCTTTGGCATAATTTATTTTTGTCTTCTGTCCGAGGGAGTCAATCACTGTCCAATAAATAAAACGGGGACAAAAAAAATAAATCCTTCAGCTTGACCGTAACATGTCAAATGCATTTTAAATTGTGAAATAAGCCTGTATTTGTGCCAGCTCATCTTGTAGCTTTGGTCATTTGCTCGAGTGAGTAACTGGTCGATCTTATTTATATGTTTAATTATTATTATTATTATTATTATTATTATTATTATTATTATTATTATTATTATTATTATTACTATATATTAAAACAAATAATAATATTTTTTTATTATTATTTTTATAGTTGGATTTCAAGAATTTAAATTGATTGCAACAAAAATGAGATTGCATGGTGTTTGGGAGTATTTTTTGCGTATAAATACTTTTCTAGTGATGATGTTGGAGTCAAATACATCAGCAGATACTGAATAGTTTGGAGCTTTTACCAGCTTCATACATCTTTCAAGAATTTCCTTTGTGGACTACAGCCTTTGTAGCATTTATGTGCACACAAAAGTATTTAGCTTTAATCTGTAAAATGGTTAAAAAAATATATATATTTAAACACATTTTAATAATAAATAAAAAACAAATTAAAGGTGGGGGATACGTTGAAAAAAATCTATGCAAATTTAGAATAAAGCAAATATAGTCTCTAAGAAATACTAAAATGGCTAGAAAAAGAGCTATTTATAAGAATAAAATAATAATTTCAAATAAGCGCTACTGAATTTTATTTTTTTTCAAAACTACACGCTGTAAAGTATTTAGATTTATCTGTAAATATTATAGAAAGACATGTTGACAAGAAAGCACATTATTTTTCATTCATCAATTAAACCTTTAGAGGAAACACTAGCTCTTTAATAAAAATGAATAATTATTTTAATGTGATTAATCTTATATTGTGTGCGTGTTTTTTTTGTTCTTGTTTTTTTGTTTGTAATTTAGACTTTTATTTTCCTCATGGACCGTTGGGATTATTATACGGCCTTTTACATGGCTTTTTATTCCAGCCAAAATCTGTGTTGTGTTTGTAAAATGTACTTTTCCTTGTTTATCAGACAGAGGAATCACTCTTGTCAGTCGGCCCACCCTCCCGGCACACGGCGTACAGTGTGGGAATGCGGGCCCATAATAGCGTCTGATTGTACTAATGATAAAGCCTCGCACTCTGGGTGGACTTTCGCAAACAACCAATCAGAAATAAGCACACGTTACCTCCCCTGCAGACAAAATTACATACATTAGTGCTGGATTCGGAGCGATTTGGCCCAGCAGGCAAGTGAGTGTGGGTCTGTGATTACAATATGGATAAATATCAGGTCGAGACGCAACAAAGCAGAGATGTTTGATCGTATCGGATAGTACAGTGCACCTTTAAATACGCAGAGTTTATGATTTACACGTAAAAAAGTAAATGGAAATCTTTTTAAAACTATTTCTCTTTTGATTCGACGATCTGAAACCACCGCAACTGCAAACTCCGTGTAAACTGACGGCCGCATTATCCGTTTTGCACAGTAGTCATGCGATATTTCCAGAATGCGTCAAGACTGTGTGCCATATTGCGTTTGTAAATCAGTAGCGTGCGGTGTCGTTTACGGTTGTGCAGCAGACTTGTGGTGCTCATCAATGTTTAGTGTATGAAATTTGCACGCAAAAGTGAAAAAGAAAACTTGTGTTGATTTGCGTCTTCTGGCACATCTGCGATATTTACCCTATTTTATAATCTGTTATCTGGTTGTGTTCTGTTTGTTTTTGTGTTCCATGTTTAATATATTTAAACAAAATTAAATAAAATAAAACAAAATTAAATAACATAAAATTAAATAAAATTTCATAAAATGTAATAAAATTTAATTAAATCAATATAATAAATAGATACATTTCCACCCTTTAATAAACAGACAAAAATAAATGCTTAATTAATCATATAAATGTGAGGATTGTAATTTGCGTATGTTCATCTACCAAACCCATTGTAGTTTTATAACGGTTTAACGTCATTCCTTCTTGATAAAAAAAACCTGCAACTTTAGCTTTTCTTTCTTAGAATGTAACAAATAGAATAACTTTTTACTGAATGGTTGCATTTTTCAGGTAAAGTCGTGCACCATCTTGATGAAATATTGTATTCTATAATTCTAAGAACGTTCGCTGCCGATTGATTGGTCGACTTAAAAATGGCGGTGTGAAACTGGCAAAAGCTCGATATATCTGACCCAAACTGCACTGGAATTCATACAAAAACAACTAGTTATACAGAAAAGTACTCGTAAAAAGTATACTTATACATAAAAATCAACATTAAAGTTCTGATCCACTGCCAGATCTTCAGCCAAACCACTCCATGCCTTCTCATTTCTGCTGTTGCCCCATGTTTAATCCGTAGAATCTTAATAAAAATGCTGATCGATGGAGGCATAAGTGAAGTGGAACATAATGTGATTTCGAGATTAGGCTCAAAATATGAAAAATCATGCTCGTTTTGGCTCCACTCCGATACATGCGAGCGATGTCAGACATTTGCAGTTGTACTTTACATAATTTGTTTACTTATCAGGAAATTATGATACGGATTACATACTTTACCATAAATTATACTTTTTGTGAAGCTGATAAACAATTTCGAGGCTAGAAAATTGTATGTTTTTCCCTGCCACGGACACAATAAACGGATACTTTTGGAGCGTGCTTTTGGCAGCAGGAAAAAGGGCCATCGCAAAGAAATGGATGACACAAATCACCCCAACGATCAATAACTGGACTGCCATAGTAACAGACATCAGACAAATGGAAAAAAAAATAACATTGGGACTTTGGAAATGGACAATTTTGACCAACTTTGGACCAAGTGGGACTCTTATTTTCATTTAAATGTGCCGTTATTTTGTTTGTTTGTGCTACTTGTGTTCTTTTTATTTTGTTTTTCACTCTCTGGTCACGTTAATTTGTCTATGAAATAGAAATAATTTAGACATTTCTACCTTTTGGAATTACAAAATGGTTGTTTTTCCCCTGCACAGACTTAAAACCATTAGCATTTAGATCTGACGTGAGCTAATCGTTAACATTGTTTTGCAGTTTACTTCATTTTGCCCCCATTTTTCTTCTCCATTTTTATTGACGTGGCATTTTCACCCCTCATGCTTAGGAATTTTAATATATTTATTCCACCATCTGATAAAAGGGAACTCTCAATCTTCTTGATATGTTAAAAATGAAGCCGTAACCCTATTGTTTCCAGTCAAATCAATCATTCTGGGAAGCGTCAGGGTCAGTTTGTACTCCAAACCCACAAGTAAAAGAATTACCCGAAAATAATCTTTAAAATGAATAGGACTTTTACATGGATTTCGCCTGGAGATTTTTGCTTTATTACAAGTCCCCAAAACAAATTGTTAGTGAATTTACCTTCAGCTTTTAAAAAATAACCCAACAAAAGCTCAAATTATTGTCAATCCGACCATACCTCCAACCCCAGCTTTACTCATTCATATATTTAACAAAGAAAATCTAGGCGAAATTTAAAGTCTGATTTCCTCTGTCCAGAGCTTGTTTCTACTTATAATTAGAGTAAAACAGACATCAGAGTGCAAAACTACAGACTCTCAGCTTTACAAAGGCTTCAGCCAATTGTTTGTGCTCCAGAGGGTTCAGGAACAGCTTCAGTTTTAAATGGGAAGCCCCTAAGAGTAAGGGGTTAAAGCGATGATCGTGATATTTTTCGTCCCTCTCATATCCACTATTTGTCCTCTGCTTCACTCGCTAAACCAAATCTTCACTTAAGCGCCGCAATCTTGGTCTTCTGTCATAATTTTGCTTCCATCTTCACCTGCGGCCAGACCTATACCGCTTATTTATTAATTTTTTTTTCCATTTCGTCCCATCGGAGGCCGGTTCAAACCCCGTATAATGGTCGAGGGGCCTTGCCTCCTCCACCTGCCCTCCGGTCCAGAGCTGCTTTATGGGCGAGCTGCTGCCTGTTATTCCTCATAATTGGTGGTTGTCAGAATCTATTAGCGCCGCAGTGTTTCAGGTGCCAGCTAGGAGGCGCGGGGAGAGGGGGGAAGCGGAGACATGGCTGTGAGCCGATTGACAGGTAATGCTGGATGTGTGTTTACCCCTGTCACTTTGTCCCCGGAGGAAAGGGTGTTGTTTTAAATCATTCATGATATGAAAAATGGGGCGCTGTAAACTGTATATAAAACAAAGATTCACTGTTGATACATCTCTAAAGGTGTTGCAGTGGTTTATAATAATGTTTTTATCCATGTCTGCTATATTTAAATACATAAAATACAAAATAAATAAATACAATAAAATACAATAAATCTCCAGCCTCTAAAAAACAGACAAAAATAAATGCTTAATTAATAACATAATTGTATTTTGCGTATGTTCAACTACCAAATCAACTGTAGTGATATAATGGTTTGACGTCATTCCTTCTTGATTAAAAAACCCGCAACTTCAGCTTTTGTTGTAGAATGTAACAAATAAAACAAATTTGATGAATTCTGGTTAGAACATCTTCTCCCCTCTGAGCGTCAAAAACACTCCATTCTGAACTTCGACGTGGCTCTGAGAATCTTCTCCGCTGTTTTTAAGTCCATAAATCATCGCCAGACTCGATCCGAACATTTCTGCCGTCGAATCACAATTTCAGCTGCGTCACTGCTAGTTTATTTTATACATTTTAAGCCAGTAGATGGTGCCAAAACTAAGTTAATGCCGTGGGAAGCGGCAGAGACACGCAAGTATTTTTGTTTTTTATAAACGATTTGGATGGATGGAAATCAGCCGATCATGTTTAAAATGCATGTTACATGTCTGTCCCCACTCTTCTCACCATCTCACTTTGTGCCATACTGTTCAATAAATACTACTGTTACAAAAAACAATAACTGGAAGGTTGGAGGCATGATCTCCACTACCAGACTTTTACACTGACATTTCTGTTGTCTGTGCCCTCCTTAAGAATTGCACTTCACTCTCTTCGCCTCAGTTGCTAGGGAATAGTTTCAGGGGACACAAAACAAGCCACTCTTAAACTAACAACTATTTCCAGCATCGGTTTGAACAGAGGCTCGCTGACCTGTTAGAAACCCACTGGGCTTTATCCAACTGCACCAGCTGCTCCTGGCGCTGCTCCATCTCTCTTTACTCTCTGTGGCCTAGCACCAACCCACTACCAGCCACACTTTTAAATTATTAATCTGTCATTTCTTTCTAATTTCCACAACAGTGTCTTGAGCCGCTCGGTGCAGCTGCGCATGCATAAAGTGTTTTCGGCTTCTGGCCCTTGTGATGGATAGTTTTATAGCTGCTTCGAATCAGCATCTCCCAAGTCGTCCGACTGAAGTGTTTTACTGTGTTGTTTTTTTGTCCTAATGATGTTATTTATGTTTATTTTTTGCCTCTAGAATGTGATTTTCCCCGGCGCCGGAGATGACGGCATCAACGAGTACAAGTCGGTCATTTACTATCAAGTGAAGCAACCGCGCTGGTTTGAAACGATAAAGGTAAAACAAATTGAAAATTAAACTGTCAATTTGTTGATTACAGGAAAATAAAATGATAAATGTTTATACTAGAACTGTACTGAAGCTGGCAACTTTATTTCTAGAGTTTGGACTGCTAAGGCCTTAACTGGCCCCTACTGCCCTATTCAATTAAATATATTTACTTTATTGCGCTCATAACTACTTTTTTGGGCCCTTAGGTTGCCATTCCGATTGAAGACGTGAACCGTAGCCACTTGCGCTTCACCTTTCGGCACCGCTCATCCCAGGACTGTGAGTACAAATGTAGATTTTGATCAGTTACTTATGTTTTCTCCATCTGCACATCCGTTTCCTAAACATGTCAGTAGAAACAGTTACTGTCCAGTGCCGTGAATATGAAGATATTCCTCTCATTAAGTTAAATCAATAGTAAATGTGTATAGTAAAGATGCTTTATTTGGACCCTTTCTGTCTTTTGAGTTAAATCTGTCATTTTCTATTTGTAATTTTTCATCTTTAGCAGGGAAATTCAAGTTTAAAGTTAAAATTAAGCTAGAAATTAAAATAAAACAGTAAAATTGCTCATGCCACGTTACTGAATTTAAGAATTACCTTGCAATTATTTTTTACAAGCCAGTTTGGTTAGAGGAAAGGATATTTTAAAGCATTCCAGCATGAAACCTTTTTATATTTTGAAACACTGGAAAGGCTAGATTTTTTTAAAGAATACACTAAAGTTACCAATCTCTTAATTTACAGAAAGTCCAAATTACAGGTAAGATTAAAATAAAGAAGAATTTCAAGTACGTCATCGAGAAACGGGTTGAAAAATAACTGATTTAAAAATATAAACCAAACTCCCAAAGCCGCTAAAATACGGTTTTAAAAGGCAAAAAATTCTGCTCTGTTGTGGTCATTTTTACAGTCATTTTTTGCACCATGCTGCATTGTTTTTATTTTAATTTTTTAATCTATTTTATTTTTAGAATACAATAATAAAACAGGGAACATGATCCAGACAGCAAGACGATAATAATAATAATAATAATAATAATAATAATAATAATAATAATAATAATAATAATAATAATAATAATAATAATAATTTCAACAAAAAATAATAGTAGTAGTAATAAAAATAATAATAATAGCAATACAAAATAATAACAGCACAATGAAAAAACAAATAGAATTATGGCATAAAAAGTCCAACATTTAAGTCCCATTTAGTTCAAAGTTGAAGTCTGAATATCGTTCTTTGCATTTGTCTGATATCCATACTGCATTATGAAGGTCAGCAATCAGACCGATCCTTCTATTGGCAGAATGGTGTCAGGCTTGTCAGTGGCTACAGCTGGGTACTGACTATTTTCTGGAGCGCTGTGCTTGTTAATTAGGACCTATTGCCTCGCTCGGAGTAGCCAGCTCTGTAATTGCCTTCTGTTTTCTAATATGCTTTATGTATCGTTCTGGCCTGTGGAGATGGCGTTCGCGTCCTGGCCGCTCCTGCTCTTCCCCTCCATCTGCTTGACCACCTTGTTGTCATAATATTTAATGGTCAGCCACAGAAACAGATTCCCTTGTCCTTCACGCACGTCTCCATTTGCATAAAAGTGACGTCGATATTTTTCCTGAAATCTCTTACCCAGGAAAATCCACATCCACATGTCGGATCTGATCATTTATGACAAATCTGCATGTTAAAGTGCATGTGATTTTTAGGATTTTCTAATTTTTACTTTATTTTGAGTATTTTATACCTGTTGTACATATAAATTATAGTTTTACACCAATCAAGCAGGTATTTGTGGAGAAAATGTGGAAAAATCTGTACAAAATGACAGGAAGTGACATCACACTAGGGACACTCATTCCAGTCAAAGTTTATGCAGAATTTACGCAAAGAATCAACTTTTTTGACTCTCTAAACATGAATTCAACAAAATAAAGTCGCTCTCATATATTTTTATTTGTCAATCTAAAAAAATAGTGACATTTGATGAGTTTTGGCCCAGTTTTTGCTGGGTAATTTCCTAGCGTGATGTCATCAATTACAAACAGAAAGTGAAATTATAAACATAAAAAATTTGCTATTCTGGGATAAAATCTGTATAATTTTTTAGCAAAATTCAAACTATATTTATTTTAACTGCATTTTAGTTCAATGAGTCATCCGACCTGTCAGAGGCACTTTAAAGGTGCACTGCGTAACATTTCTGGTGGTGATCGGTGTTTGCCACTTATCTATGTTAGATTGTTTATTGCTTTTGTCCATTGTTTTTTCTTGATGATTTATTTAAAATCTAGCATTTTTGATTATTGAATGCAGAAAAAAATTATTTTGAGAGAATTAACGCTTTGATTAAACAATTATTAACACTGTAACAAACAACAATGAAAAGCGTACATTTCTTTCAATTTTGTACTCTAAAATTGGAAAGTTAATGATATAACTAGGAAAAAATCTATAAAAAAAAAATCACCGTACTTTTTTGGGGACTATAAATTGGAATTGAAATAACTTAAATTTGCTTCTAAAATTGACGCAATTATGCTTATATTATGACCTGAATAATTACAATTGTAGGTTAATCTTGACATCCTTGTAGTTATAAAGTTAATTTGATTTTACATCGTATTAAGACATATCAGTTTTGAGATTATTTAGTGGTCCGGCCAGACAATTTCACTTTGGTGCTTTAGCTTGGCTCTGACATTCAATTAATCCAAGCAGTTTGTCTCTACAATCTACACATTTTTTAAGCCTCTTCGAGTTCTTGTGTTTGGTAAAGTTTCTTAACTGTTTGACTTGAAACGCTGCCCTATAGGTCTCCGTCCGTCCAAGTCCATTTAGAGGTAATTTATATTATTTTGTCCCAGCCATCGGGGAATCTATCTCAATTGGAACTTGTTGAATAGTTGGAAAAGGAAGAACGGTCAAACTCGGATTATTGTGGTAATTTAATTCTTACAGATGGGAGTGTCTGCACTTTTAAATGTCTTTTTGTTAAGAAAAATACCCTTTATATTACGGACTACGCAGTGTCGACTATCCATAGACTATCTAAACCAAACTAGTTCCTATGTTCCTGACTCGAGGTTCACGAAATCCAGGACAATTTTCAACACAGAATCAGGATCACTTTTATTCATCCCCAAAAAGAAATTTGTTGTGTTGTTTATGCGGCCGACCAGCAGAAGAAATAGTCCTCAAAAATAAGAAACGCAATTAAATATCAGTATCACAAAAGAATAGATGTCTCCAGTCGGGATGTCACGATTATTGTGAGAGAAAAAAACAACACAATTTAACGATTATTCACGATTATTGAGACTGTGACTAATCAAAAGTGAAATATGTAATTTTCTTTCAATCTCGTGGTCTGACATGTGACTGTTCCTCAAGTTTGCGACCGGCTTCATGAAACCGAACTTTCATGAAAGACAAAATGAAGTTAAATTTGACAAAAACTGCCGGATAAAAAAAGTTAGGAACATGTATGTATTTGGACCATAGATTTAACTAAAAAGACTTCTAAAGTAACCATGATTATTCATTTTTTTCTGATCTTACGATTATATTGTGCCCTGAATAATCACGATTATCGATTAACCGAATAATCTTGACATCCCGAGGGTCATATTTTGAGTGTTTCCTTCCTCTGCATCGATATTTTTTCTCGTTTCGATAAAAGTTTTAGTATCTGGGTTTCGTTTTTGTTTCGTTTTTTCATATTTCCCACCTCTATTGCTTATATTTGGACAATATTCCTGGCTCTAAACCTCCCCCTCCCTCTGCCACCTCGGTCCATCCGCATGCTTAGGCCTGGTCTGGGGGTCTCGCGGCTGTGAGATAATCTGCTTTTGGAGAGAGCCCTCTTCTCACTCCTGCAGTTCCTTCGATGCCGTTATGAAGCGCGCCTTTGAAACCCACTGACTGGCTGTTATCTGCCTGTACCGGTTGCTTTAGAAACGGGCTCACCTCAGCTGACTCCCGGACTGCAGAGAGGCACGCTGACGACGCCGAACTGACTCCTCGTAAAAAGGCCCGAGTGCTAGTCGTCGTAGTGTAGTTAGCCACGCTTTTTTCATGACGCGTTCAAGGGCAAATTGTGGCGCTGTTGAAAGTGGTTCTGCGGCGATATCGGTGCCAAATTTTGAGATTATTTCGGTACGCCAAAAAAAAATAAAAAAAATAATCTCGATAATTACTTTCATCGACTTATCGTTCAATAAATGATTGATGTTTGGAACGATATTTTTGTTGGATCAATACATCGTGTTTCTTTGCACTGGTGGGAAAATACAATACTGTTTCATTCTGCTGTTTGTTTATTTATTTATTGCATCTCATGTTTTTTAATTATATTGTTCATTTAGGGAGTTATTTGTCAGTTGCATATAAAGCAGATTCAATAATAATGTTTATCGGTTATATTTATGGCTTGGCTTTAAATCTAAATTGCTAAATCCATGATGTGTAAGACTTGGTTGAGAAGTATCTGCAATGATTTTTTCTCTCTTGCACACATAGTTTGCTGTTGTTGTTTTGGCCCGATTACTGCTCCGTCTCTGAATGGAGGCAGCTCCGTCCGCAATCGCCCTCAGGGGCAATATTTAGCCCGCTACATTTTTATGCTCACTCAAAAAACATCCAGTGCAGATCTGAGTCAGCAGTTTTCTTAATTGTGATCGAGCGCACGATTTTAAAGGTTCGCAAAGGCTAGAAAACAAAACAAAAGAACAAACGTGCGCGTGCCATTGCGATCCATTGTACCTGCTCTCATCTTGTGCAATAGCGACACTTTGGCGCACTCTTGACTGGAAAACAAACAATCCCAAGAAGCACAAAAACTTGATTCGTGCTGTACAGAACTCAAGCCACAACTGGAATGGTGGGAAACGTGTGTGTGTGTAGAGGTCATACAACAAAACTCTCTAATGCAGCCAATCGGTTTGGGACGCAGAATGCATTTTTGAGAAGTTTCACAAGAAGATATGACGATTTGTTGAATTTGAATCCCTAAATTTCCGCATCATAGAGCGATCTTTCGTGTCTCCGTTTGACCCTGAGTGCGCGTCTCCTTTCAGATGTTTCTTTACTACAGCAAAGAATCTGTTTATTGCATTTTATTCAGTGTTTTTATAGCTCACAATGCCTAAAAAAACCTGATATTGTACTGATATTTATTCTGCCCATATCTACTTGCACAGTCTGTGGGACAAATAAATGTTGTCTTAATACAATACTGAGGAACATTCCAGGCAAAACTAATAGCATTTATGGAGACAAGCAGGTGGCAGACTCCAGCAGTTATATACAGTCTTTCTTAGTTATTAATAGGAGTATAACTTTCACATGCTGAAGTGAGGGTATCCATGTTCAAATCGTAAGCCAAAAACCCTGCAGACGGATCATCTCAGTCTGGCCCCGCGCTTTTATACTCAGCTTTTTAATGGAGGCGCTTCAAATTCAACCTCCAAACAATAGGCCCAACACTCGGCCCTCTTCACCACTGCCGCTGATGACTCCTATCACACAAACCACTGCAGCGGGGGGGGGATACAGGGACCCTCGCCATCTTGGCTCTTGTGCCGCCTCGGTCATAATGTGCGCGGGAGTCTACCTGGAGAGGCGATAGGCGTTTGGACATTTATCTGAAGTGACAGCTCACCCGCAGAGACGAGAGGTTTTGAAAAGGTCTGACTTTGATTGACTGTTGTCCGGAGAGTGACCTTTTGCTTTGCACCCGCGCATGCAGTGAAGCTTGAGTCTGGTATTTCTGAATCAGTAAAGGTACTTAAAGGTAACTCTGGATAGGTAAAGTGATTCGGGAAAAACTCTTGATTTTGGTTCGGAGTATAGATTCTGATCTGGACTTTCTGGACCATGGGGTGAACCCTGGACTTTGGTCTAAACTATGGACCAGGCTTTTTTTTCCTGGAGCTTTACCTGGAGCTTTTCTTTAGACCTCTGTTGTTCTTCTGGTCAGATACGTACTCAGGACTCTGATGAGGAGTCTGATCAGGACTCTGCTTAGGTCTCTGGTCTGGTCTCTGGCCTGGTATTTAATCTGGTCTCTGGTCTGGTCTCTGGTCTTTGGTCTGGTCTCTGGTCTTTGGTCTGGTCTCTGGTCTGCAGTCTAGAGTCTAGTCTGCATTCTAGAGTCTAGTCTGCATTCTAGAATCTGGACTCTAGTTTGGACTCTGGTGTTGAGTTCGTATACAGTCTGACCTCTGGACTATCATCTAGTGTTTGGTCTAGACACTGATCTGAACTCTGTCTGCTCTCTAGTCCTGACTTTGGTCTTAATGTTGGTCTCGTCTGGATTCAAGATTGTAATCTAGACTCTAGAACCAACTAGCTTCTTTTTTATTTATTTTTTTGTCCAAAAACTTGGTCCGCATGCAAGCATCAGCAGACTCCCTATAGTTTAAACAGAGTATACAAGAGCAAGTCCTGGTAATATCGGATAACTGACACCTCCTGGACGTCTTCCAGGCATGTCCCACCGAAAGGCGGCCCCGGGGGAAAGCCCAGGACACGCTGGAGGGACTATGTCTCTCGGCTGGCCTGGGAACTCCTTGTGATCCTTCAGAAAAGCTGCCGCAGCCTGGCCCTTTTGTAAGCAGAAGAGAATGGATGGGTCGATAATACGGTTTTAATGTGCAAACATCTAATATGATACAATTCTAATTACATTTGCCTTGAAAGGGAACTATATAACGTTTGTCACTTTGGGTCCACCACGTATGTGTCACCGTCGAGATGTTATTACCTTTAGGTCACGTTCATAATCTAAGCAAAGGTGTGTGTAACTCTATGGGAGATTTTCTGTTTTGGAAAGAAATATCCCAAAATGGAAATCCACAAATGTCGAACCGTATCATTTCTTGTCCACAAACCTGCAAGTCACAGTTTGTTTGTTCTGACGGAGACGGCGCTGAACTCGGCGTCAGGTTCTGTTTCATGTTGACAGGCCCAGTGATATTCACATAAACCAGGTCAACTGCAAATCCTACCATTGAATTCTGCCCTGCCCACCCGCTCAGGTTCAAATCACAGGCGCTTGTGGAATGTTCTGAACGCAATCTATTACTTTGTCGGGAATATTCAGCAGTGTGGCATTAAACGAATCCATCTGGCATTTGTTCAATTCCAGATGTTTATTTATTTATTTATTTTTTGTGCCAGATTAATGCCTTGAAAATATGTAGTAGCTGGGTCGCCTCTCCATAGACCTGACCTGTCACTGGGGATGAGTTTAATGCCATACTGTGAGATTTTCCAGACAAACCAATAAATGGAATAAATAATAATAATACATTATTATTATTATTATTATTGTTTTTTCCTATAAAGGTAAAAAGTGGACATTAGTTGTGGTCGCCTATAAAAAAAATATGAATAATTCTATAACATTTTGTCTTTGTGATTCACTGTAGATAAAAACGACTTTGAATGTTTGAATCATTTGTCCTTTGTGTTTCTATCCAAGTTGAACGTCGCCAAAGTCCTGTGTCTGAATGACTTTTTGATTGCATTGAATTGTGCAAAAAGGTGTCGTCTGTCGCTCTTTGACCTGGTATAAAAGCTATTTTCAGTCCACCTTATGTTAAACAACATAATTAAGAGGACACAAAAGACCAAATGACTCGCCGCTTCGTATTCTCCAGCTTTTATCTTCCTTCAACTGACTGTGAAATTGGTTAATTGACACGCAAAGGCAAACGCCAAAAACTCTTATTTTATTATGCAGTGTTGTTAGGCAAATGGTTAACAGTGAATCGTTTGAATGAATTATCCCTTTTGGGTTGTGGTTGGACTTGTTTTTCTTGCAAATTAATTTAGAAATCAGTTGTATAATAAATATTTATAATTTGGCTTCGAATAAATAAATAAAAGAGCACAATAATAATAAACTTGACAAGACCTCTTGATAGTCTTTATGCCCAGTATTATGTAAACAGCT
Source organism: Chaenogobius annularis (assembly GCA_015082035.1). Taxonomy (NCBI): domain Eukaryota; kingdom Metazoa; phylum Chordata; class Actinopteri; order Gobiiformes; family Gobiidae; genus Chaenogobius; species Chaenogobius annularis. Next base: position 214,758 of record BJKM01000037.1, read on the forward strand.
TCTTTTCAATTAAACGGCTAATTTATGTATTTTATTATTTTATTTGATCATTTCTTATGCTGTACTTTGTCTCACTGCTTCCATTATCTATTATCGTTCCAATTTATTTTTACAGAACACGTTGGGTTATTCATATAATATAGACATAAAGAAGAACCAAACAAAAAACCATGTGTAAGCGTGTAAATGAATTGAACTGATGTGCCATATTAGACTTCAACCATCTGTGCAGTATTCGCGGCTAATCGTTTTATTTGGCAGTATTCATGCGTTTCAGCTAACGTGCTTTTCTTTGCCCTTTTCCTTCAGCTAAAGACAAATCGGAGAAGATCTTTGCCCTGTCGTTTGTGAAGCTGATGCGATACGACGGCACGACTCTGCGCGACGGCGAACACGACCTCATCGTGTACAAGGTAACGTCACTCAGAAAACAAAGGAATAAATGAAACACGATAAAATGTGCGGTATATCGGATCAGCTGCTAAATTCCATCGAAACACATTGTAATCATAAAGCAGATTTTGGCTGATGCTTTTGTCAGAAATTATCGAATTTATTTTAACGCACTTTTACTTATTAGAATAAAAGTGTGCTGAGTAACTTTTCTGGTGAGGTGGCTACTACGATACTATACAAAACGAATCCCGAATGACTTTATGTTGTTTAAAAGTATCACGATACGATAACGTGTATATCATTTGTATTGCATTTCCCATTATTTTGTGACCGCACTACAATTTTGTAGCTTGTTTAAAGAGTGTATTGTGTATTTCATTTTGAGTTTGTGCAGGTTGTGGTTTGACAAAGAAAAGTCTTGTTAAAATGTATTGGGTTCTTTAAAATACTGATATATCATAGAATATCATGAGAAATATATCGAGTATCGCATGTATCGCAAAATCGAGATATTATCGTATTGTGAGCTGTGTATCGCATCATCATCGTTTTGTCTGTGTAGGGTGGTTCATAGTGCCTTATTTGTGTGTTGTGTGGGACCGGGATGGGGTATGGAAACTGTAAAAACCATGTGTGTTTTTTAAATAGAAACATACAAAAATAAAATAAAAATATCACGATTAACATCTCTGTATCGATACACGTATTGCCAAGAGATCCGTCACGATGTATCGCGATATCAATAAAGGGAGCACAGCCCTAGAGGTAATTGCTGTCTCCGTGGAGATCGCTTTGCCTGGAATGTTCCACTGTATAACATTTTTTGCACCAAGTATTTTTTTTTATCTCAGTAAATTCTTAATTTTATGCCTGCCTTTTTTAAATTATTATTATTTTCCTTTTTTTCTTTTTTCGCCTACTTTATTTTATTTATATTTTGCTATTATTATTATTATAGTTATTATTATTATTATTATTATTATTATTAATGAATCATCGCATGTTCCTAGTTTTTGGTTTTTTTGTTCACTGACAAGGGCTTTTACATTTTATTCTGATTAAACTTTTATTCAATTACAGCTGTTTTTGTTTCATCACCAAAGCAAAAAAAAGAAAAAAAAGAAAAAGCATTCTTACAGCGGAACAATACCATCAAAACATGAACATAACCACGCAGACACCACCGCCAGAAAAGTTACTTGTGCACCTTTTCTAATTAAAATTCACCTGTGTCCTACGCTATTGTAAAAAGCGTGGCCTCTTCTATCCGAAAATATTCAGGTTAGAACCATTAGCAACAAGATGAAAAATTAGCCCGAGGTCGTAGGCGCTTTAATCACTGCTTCTGTGGAGACTTGAGCATCGCATCTGCACCCACACTGAAAATCCATTTATTTTCAATTAAAACGGCCCGCGTATTACCTGCGTGTTGCCGAGCACATTTATGTTAATTAAAACCTGATTATGAGCAGGTCTATCCTCGCTGACCTCATTAGGGATGTTAAACTGTAGTTGTTGTTTGGAGCTTCGCTGGTATTCAGACCTTTCGTGCGGTTTGTGTTTTTGTGTAATTTGTTTCATTGCTAAAATCTACCATTGAATCAAGTAAAAAAAAAATACTGTTAAAATATGTATTTCTGTTTTAAATTGGTTGCTATCTTGTAGGAGCAGCAAGTGTAGGAGTTATACTTAAAAATAAAAAAGGTGATATATATATATATATATATATATATATATATATATATATATATATATATATATATATATATATATATATATATATATATATATATATATATATATATATATATATATATATATATATCACCTTTTTTATTTTTTTAATTTTTATATCTGAATGTTTAAAAAAATAAAAATAAAAAATATATATATATTTTTTGGGTGTATTTAAAAAAAAAAAAATTTAATTATTCAAAATATTTTCCAGCTTCTGACTAGAGTAGAAAAAGTTACCCAGTGCACCGTTATTTTTTTTATGGTATTTTCATAAACTACTAAAAGTCTAAAAGTAGTTTAAATAAATTGGTGCAAAATATTCCCAAAGACGAACAGTGGCAATATTGCATTTCATAACTATTTGTACATATTGTCTGACTGATCTGATTTAAAATAAAACCCGCTTTCCTTTACCTGTAATTCTTCAAATGTATATTCAAACGTTAAATATGCGTTGAATTCCCAATAAAACAGATTACGTTGAGGTTTTTGTCATGTCATTTTTAAAAGATTGGCCCTTTCCACATGAAATAAAATCACTTTCTTTCCCCCATAAAATCTTCCAAATTCAGGCCGAGGCGAAGAAGTTTGAGGACTCGTCTCTGTACCTGAATCTCCCAGCCACAAAGATGGAGATGGAGGAGAAGGGCTACTCCACGGCCGGGAAGACGTCCCAAAACCTGGGCAACTGCAGCATCAGCAAGGACTCCTTCCAGATCTCCACCCTGGTCTGCTCCACCAAGCTCACACAAAACGGTAATGTAAGAGGACACTTCACTTACTTTGCTGAAGTGTTAGAAGTGTAAATAAGGCGAGACACTGCACATAAAAAGGAAAAAGTATTAAGTTTAGTGGTATAAATTCAAAACCTTGCATTTTGTTTATGTTTTAAAATAACCAAAATTGCACATATTGGAGACATAAAATGAGAGATCACTTAATACTTTTTTGTCTTTTTGTCCCTATGGCGGTAATTACAATGTCCCATATAAATCTATGGATGCAAGTGGATTACATAAAATGATCAAACCTCAGCAAACTGACTACAAAACTATGACTGAATAAAATAAATAAAATAAATAAAATAAATAAAATAAATAAAATAAATAAAATAAATAAAATAAATAAAATAAATAAAATAAATAAAATAAATAAAAAAATAAATAAAATAAATAAAATAAATAAAATAAATAAATTTTAAATAAAATTTAAATAAATTAAATAAATGTAAATAAATGTAAATAAATGTAAATTAATAAAATAAAATAAATAAAATAAATAAAATAAATAAAATAAATAAAATAAATAAAATAAATAAAATAAATAAAATAAATAAAATAAATAAAATAAATCCCTCCCATCTTTGCTTATAGGAATATAATTGTCAATGGTTGGAGAGTCTGATGGAATAGAATGACACGTTTTTGTCGCCTCTGTCCCAGGTTACTGTGGTTTCATATATTTTCATTGCTGTCTTAAATTTTTGTTTAAAATGCGATGTGATGTAGTTGATATAGTTACTAGTCATTTTATCATCAGTACTTGGCAACAAAATTGTCATTGAAAACATACGTGGCGTTGTATTTTTCGTCGTTCATGCTAGTTTAGTTAATTCTGTTCATGAGGTAATCTTCTCTGTGCACTTCCAAAACACTCAGTTTCAAGTTTTCCTAAATTATTGCGTCAAAGGTAAAAAAATACTTCTCCTGTGCATCCCCAGAGTCTCTCAGCATAGCATTCACATTGCCACATTGCGGATAGAAAGTGTGTTTTCCAATGTGTCCACTTTAAAGCAAGTATTTTGACCATAAAACGTGTCTCGTTGCATAAATACCTTGCCATTATCAATACGCATCTACTAAATTACAAGATACTATGTACAAAAAATGCTAAAACTTCGACATTACATCTTATTATCATAGTAACAAATACAGTTTCACATTTCTCTCTAAATTTGAACTAGTTGACATTTGATTTTTCCCTTTTGTTCTCTAAATGTCTTTGTCGCTACAAGCTCAAGGGCTTCCCATTCATCCACTTGTGTTCTAACCTACTTTCTTTGTCTCTCTCCCTCTCTCTCGCTCTCTCGCCGTCCTTGTCCTCTGTCACTCGAGCCTCGTTCACTCCATCTTGTCTGTTTACAACTGTCAATCTGCTACCGAGTTGTTTTTTTTCTTTCTCCCTTGGGTGCAGAGAAGAGCAACTTATTAAACCGAGAAAGCCCCTTCTGCGCCCTGTGGCCCGCGGATTAAGCAGATCCAGCCTCTTGCTCGACATTGACACATGTTTACAAATCCTATCATAACACTAAACCCTCTTAAACTTGTCCTCAATTCCACATAAGTATTACATCATTGTTGTCTTATGTGTAAACGCTTTGGCACTTTTGTGTATTTAAATCCTCCTGTTGCACAATGTCATCGGTCTGGCTAAATGATGATTTGAAAACCTATTTAAGTGAATGTGTGTCTCTACAAGCAATAATTACATGTATTGGCTTTCTACTTGGCCAGTTAAGACCGAATGCTTTTACATCTTTTCTCCATATATTCTGATGGCCGTGATTAACAAGCAGATTAAACATGAACGGATCGTGTGTTTGTCAGATTGTTTAAACGAACATGGCGGTTTACAAGTAGAAAAAAAGGGGGAAAACTAACATGCAGGTTTGAAGTTATAGATTATTTGCTGAATGTCCTCCACATTTGAGCAACTCGAGGTACAAATCAGCGGCTGTGCTTGGACGGTAGTCTAGAATGCTCAATGTGATCGTCCTGCACTCGAAAAGAATATGTTTCTGAAATTGTCACTTTTGTCCTTTGTGATGATAGTTTATTTTCTGATTGAGACCAGAAGCCATTAATTAACCTTGACATCCCTAATCAGTGAGCCTTACCCAACAACAGAAATGTTTCAATAGGCCTTATTTAAAAATTAAATATGGGGTGTGTTGTATGCCTTTGAAAATGATACAAATCACATTTTTGTATTCAGGTTTATAGCTACACTTTATTGTCTCTGTAGCATATAATGGCCATGCCTGAAAGAAATTCGCCGCAGACTCGAAGAGATCTTCATTTTTACACCAAATGAAAATGCTTTAAAATCAGTATGCAAGACTGCCGCACTATTTTTAATTAAAGCAACAAAAAAAAAAGGGACTATTTCCTCTTTTTTCGGAAACAGTTGGGGGGAGAGCATAGAAGTGAAACTGCTTCAGGCTACCCTTGACTGGAATTGAAATTGTTTTCTTCGCCCGAAGCACCAGTCGCTTTGAATAAAGTGCATCCTTCGCTAATGTTTTTCTTCTTTTTTTTTTTTTTTTTCCAAATGAAGTCAATGGAAATTACCAGGAAGGGGCAGTGCTGCTGGACATGCGGGGAGTGAACTGTTCGAGCAAATTGGCTTTATTCCCCTGTCATATTAAGCTCTTCGGCAGTAGTGTCCAAAATGTGGCATAGGGGTCAAACACTGCGCTATTTTTTGTTTCTAATTTTTGTTCCTACTGATTGGCCCTAATTATCATACATACTTTTTACTTCAGATACAAGTAATTCTACATAAAACCTCCCACTGCGCTACAACACAGACCTAAAAGCATTGTTCTTAGTCTTATTCATTGCTGATAAACACTAGGTGCAAACGATCCAGTAATGTTTACAAGGGCTCTCTAATGAGGTCACAACGGACTTGGTTTTATGGGGGGGGAGTCGTCTTCTCCTGGACTTTGCATTTAGGGGGCGCCGTGTTCCGTTACCGTAATGTTCCCTTTGAGACTTATTAGCTTCGTCTTGTCATTTAAGAAACATCGGCGCGCTGCCTCCCACTTGCCTCTGCGGAAGGGGGGGGAACGTCAACTCCACAGCCACCGTCGGCCCACACTGATTAGCCGTAACGCGCTCTGCCATTCACCACCGCCTCCCGTCTCCGACCCAGTCTTTGTAATAGATCGTCTCATTTGCCTGGGAAATTGTGTTATTGAAATGGAGTACTCAGTTTGTATATAGCATAAACGTGGGAGTATGTGCGTACTCGCCACAGTTACAGGGCACATGTTATGCAAAATGTACTTGTTACTTATATTATAACTATGTTCCCTCATCAGAGTATTGTATTTTGTATCTCACCTATATGTAATTTCTTCCGCGGCCAGTAGATGGAGCAAAAAGTTAGCTTGTAGCGTGGGAAAAGCAGAGTGACGTGATGTAATTTAAAAAAAATGTTTTTCTAAACCGTAAGACACTAAAATAAAGATACTAAAGAGCATGTTTAAAGGCCAATAAAAGTACAAATAATGCATGAAATTTAATCTTTAATTTGTAACTGGCTTTAAACGACAAAAAAACAAGGTCAAATTGCAACCAAAGCAGGTCTAAGCGAGGCTCAATAAGACCATTTTTAGTTCACTCGGGTCGTGTTACTATTCAATTTCACTTTCCGTCTGACAAATACTATCTTAAAAATGCTCTATGTAATTTTTTCCTGGCGGAGGCTGCCACCTGCCTGTCTCGACGTGTTCGCTTTGCCTGGAATGTTCCGCAGTACGAGCTCAAACTCACAGCTTGGGTTTATCCATTTTACTTATGTTTGAATGTTCAAAAAGCCTTTGGAAAAACGTTATTAAATTATTAAAAAAACATTTGTACTGTGAGCGGGTTCGCCTTACCATAGATCTGACATGTAACGTGATAGTTTAATGTGATACAGTGCAGAAATTTAGTCAAAGCAATAAATTCTCCATGGAAACAAGGAGGTGACGTGCCCTCCTCCATAAAAGTTACAGACATGCATCATCTACATATTCACGGCACGTTTTTGTCTTTACAAATGTCATAAATGTTATAGTTTTAAATGGTCGTCTTCCGTACGGAGGGAATCCCGGGCGCTTCATCCCTTTAGCCCCGCCACAGCGCTCCGATTGGCCGTCGGGTTTACAGATAATCTGCATCCATCACTTTGTCACCGCGCTCCACCGGCCGCTCCAGAAGCACTCGGGCGTCGCGGTGCGCCGAGCTAAAGAGAGACCGCCAAACTCTCCCAGATGCTTAAATCTGTCAGGACTGCGGCGGGAATAGTTTACTTTTATCACACCGGAACATGATGATTATTACAGTATCAGGAGCCGCTATTGTTTAATCCACGAGTCCCGAAAATGCAGACAAAATAATGCAACGACTGTGAGATTATGTGACGAATCTAACGCATGGATTTCGGGCAAATGATTCCGTCCTGATTCGAAGGTTATCGCGAGGAACTTTCCCCAATTCAAAAGATAAAACCATTTCAGTTTAAATTACCAAAGTCATAGTTGTTGTTGTGTCCTTGGGCAAGACACTTCACTCGCTTTGCGCAACTATGGCACAGCTTGGCAGTCTCACTTCGCTCGGTCTTGTGGTTACAGTAGTAGTAGTAGTAGTAGTCGTAGTAGTTGTAGTAGTTTACCAGTATGAGTATGAAGTGAATGAATAAAAACAATGTGAAGTGCTTTGACTCTGTTGAAATGCGCTGTATTTTTGTATCCATGGCATTATTATAGGCAGTTATTTAGATTTTTATAAACAGCTATTTGTTTACTTTATAAAACATTTCTCTGGCTCATGTTTCTGTGTGGAAAGTTGACTTAGATTTACCCCAAAACATTTAGTTTATGAGGTTTATTCTCAGTCAGATTGATTAAGAATGACTTGGATGACCGTGTCCTCATGACTACAACTATATATAACATTTTGAAATCGAATAATTGTTTTCTGTACTTTACACACACTCTAATAAATGCCATGTGCAGAGAGAACAGGTTTTATGACTTGGACAAATTAAGAATTACACCAAAAAGACGCAGACAATGTGTACATTTTGTGGGTTTAAACTTGTTTTGTCTGTTATTACAATCAGGATTCCTCGAGTACGTTCACCGTTTCTGCTTTCGTCACACTTAGTTAAACGCTCATTTTCCCAGGCCTTTGGCGAACACACAACTACCGGTAATTGATTCAAAGAAAAAGTAGATTAATCAAAGTATGCCGGTGGTAAAGGTAAGCAAATACAGTATGTACTAAAGGAAACCCAGTCTATAAAGCATAATAACTGCACTGCTTTGAATACTATCACTTTAAATACTTGTAGTGTTACGAATCACTTAAGGTAATTGAATAAAACAAAATACTTTAAAGTGAATGCCCCACTCAAACGCTCTTTCAATGTAGGCTAAGTGTACTTATTTAAACAGATTAAGTACTTATACACAGACTTGAATCCCAATAATTCAAAACTGTCCAAGGTAAATGTATACAGGTTTGTGCGTATTCCCCATTTCGTGCAGTATCATCGTTTTGCATCCAGATTCAAATTGAACAGACTTGGCTCTGCTTTTACAGCCACTCGACGCGCTTCAAATTCCAAAATAAAGTTGTATTTTTTGCCGACGTCATTTGTGGTAAAACTATTTCATTTTGCTTTGCTTTTAGTGGATCTGCTGGGCCTGCTGAAATGGCGGTCCAACACCAGCCTCCTACAGCAGAACCTGCGGCAGCTCATGAAGGTGGAGGGCGGCGAGGTCGTCAAGGTAACCACTTATGTTTTGGAAGTGCATTACGTCGGGCTGCGGCGATGAATTGACTAATCGTCGAGTAGTATTTCGATCGTTGGGATTCTTTGAAACACACGTCAAACTAACTTTTTTATAACAAAATTCAGTCAAAATTAAATAAAAAACAATTGAGTTTCATCAATAATTAAGTTCATTTGTAAATATTCTCTGTCTAGAAGATTTTAGTCGCCACATTTGAACCTTTTATTTGGTAAAACATTTGTTTACAAAGTCTCAATGTGAAAAAAGTAAGAACATTTGTGTTTATGTGTTACAAACAAGAATGACAAAGTGAGTCAGGATTTGTACCTCTGGGTTGGATCTGCTTTAGCCCTGGTTTAGACCTGGTTTAGACCTGGTTTAGACCTGGTTTAGACCTGGTTTAGTCCTGCTTTAGTCCTGCTTTAGTCCTGCTTTAGAGCAGCTCTTGAGGGGTTCTTGTTCTACAGTGGTCAGTATTCATCAGAGGTGGTTTAGTCCTGGTTAAGACCTGGTTTAGTCCTGGGTTTGTCCTGCTTTAGTCCTGGTTTTGTCCTGCTTTAGAGCAGCTCTTGAGGGATTCTCGTTCTACAGCGGTCAGTATTCATCAGAGGTGCTTTAGTCCTGCTTTAGTCCTGCTTTAGTCCTGGTTTAGTCCTGGTTTTGTCCTGCTTTAGTCCTGGTTTAGTCCTGAGAGACTAGATTAGATTAGATTATTTTCTATGGAGACTTTTTAATTAACTTTTCAACCAAAACAAAGGCATTATTGAAATATTGTGACTGAAGGCTTCTGGATAATGAATATTTATGAACAAATTGTATTTAGTTTATTCTGTTTTTGGACATTTGCCACATTTTCTTTCTTTCTTCTTTGTAATAAACAGTCCAGTTCATGACAATATCCAATTATTATTTTTTACGGTCAACTAGTCACGCTTGGTTGATTAATTGCTGCAGCACTCGTTTTCCTTCTGCAGTGATCAGAGTCAAAATGTGTCCAGACCAGAACAGAACAGAACAGAACAGAACAGGTGAAGATGGTTTACCCACAGTTTTGGATTGAAAAAAAAATTAATAATAATTTTAAATGATTCTTTTATTTGCGCGTGACTGAAATGTCTCCGAATTCAAACTTTCACTGTTCCTGAACCTTTTGGAGCACCAACAAACGGCCGGACTCTTTGTGAAGTTGAGACGTTGTAGTTTTAGCCTCTGTTGTGACTAAAGCTCGAGTCAAACCAGATTTCAAATCCCAAACAGATTTTCTTTGGTTAGGAATAAAGCTGCTTTTGGGAGGTATGGACTGACAGACAGCAGGCTGAGATTAGATAGATTTAATGGGTTTCGACAATTCCTTTTTCAAAGACGATGCTATTTTCACTAAAAATGAGTTTTAGGGACTTGTAATGAAGTGAAAAAGTTTAGGTTGGTGTTTTTGTTTTTTTCCCGGTGACTCCAGGGAAATTATTTTGCGTGGGTTTTATCTGATGGTGGACAAAATGGAATAAATTCACGGAATAACAACCGGGTCTGTGGAGGTACAACAGGGTTTTTAATGTGAGGAATAAGAAACATGACTTTTGATGTTGTTCAGTAGTATCCACACACTCAATCGAACCGTTAAAAATGTCATGGCCTTGATGTATTTTTGGCATTTAGCTCCAGATGCCAGACTTATTGTGTCTATCGTTTCCTTTGAGCGATGGGTGTCGGCAGCTGGTGACATAAACAATGCAGTCAAACAAAACCATCATTTCCCCTTAAAAGCCACAGATCCTTGGCAGCAATTTCACAAATGATTTAACGCCTGCCCGTCGCGGGACAGCTTGTCAGGTTGGTGCTTTTGAAATCACCTTTTCATGTTTCTCCCTGGGATATTTGGAGTTTTTGGCCCGCCAATAAAACCTCTGTCCATCTGTCTATAGAGGGTAACGCTAGCAACCAAAAGCCTTTCTGTCTGTCTTTTTTTTAAATGGTTCGATTGAGCCAAAAATGCTTCTCTATGCATTCTAAATTTGGTGTTGCTTCAATAGGTGAGGTTGACACGTTTTGATAAAAGCAGCTAGTGTTTTTGACCTAATTTAAACAAAAAAAAAAACCTTTCACTCTCTCTTCCTTGCACAACAGTTTATTATTATTTATAATATAATAATATAATATAATTTTTTTATTTTTATTTTTTATTATTATTATTATTATTATTATTATTATTATTATTATTATTATTATTAATTAATTAATTAATTAATTTTTTATTTATTTTTTTATTAATTTTTTTAAATTAATTTTTTATTTTATTTTATTTATTTATTTTTTGTTTATTTATTTATTTATTTTTTCTTAATAAGTGGGACAACATTTTGGCACCAGCAATGTCATACATATGATTATTATTATAATTTTTTTGAATATTAATTTTGCAGGTACTTGCCCTAGAATGCAGTTATATTTTAAATCTTGTACAACATTTTGGGCGCTATTGACCCAAATAAAAAAAACTTTAAAATGACCCTTTTAAAAGTGCAAAAATATCACTTTGTACTCTTTTTACTTTATACTCATGTGGGAGATTATTGGTACTTTCTGCATATCTTCAAAAAAACATTCACAATTTTACCTTTTTTTTGTATAATATAATGTCCATCTGTATGTAGCAGGGATGTCAAGATTATTCGGTGAATCGATAATCGTGATTATTTATGTCACAATATAATCGTAAAGACTTAAAAAATGATATTCGTGACATTTTTGGGGGAAAAAATTAAATAAACCTATTTTTCGAAAAGAGACAATTTTGGAACTAAATTAAGTATTTTTTTTTATTTTTTAGTTCAATTAAAATAAATATGAATTCTGCTCACTTTCCTCAAAAAAGTAAACTTGCTTTTCCATCTTGCCATTTATATAAAATAAATCATTCAGAAAGTTTGATTTCTTAAAGCAGGTCACATATTGAGGAGCAGTAATGTGATAAAGAAAACAAGACGGGAAGAAAATTTAGGATCTTATAGTTTTGGTCGTGATCTTAATAATCGCAAACAATCGTTAAATCGCGATATGTTTGTTCCCACAACAATCGTTTACACTAAATTGTGAAATTGCGACACCCCTAGCATGCGACACCGTTACCGCAGTTTGGTATCCAGGATTAACGCGCGGTCTTTGTGGCGCCAGTTCTTGCAGGACACCCTGGACGCCCTCTTCAACATCATGATGGAGAACTCCGACAGCGACACCTTCGACACGCTGGTCTTCGACTCGTTGGTAAGACACGAGGTTATCGCCGCCTGCTCCCGTCAGAACATTCACAGCTCAGATAAAATGGAATGAGTTGTCAGATCTTGAACTGCTGTCTGGGCCCCGTTGGAGTTGGCCTTTTTGGAATTGATTCGTCCTGAATATTTCCGAAGGCGCAGGAGTGACTTATTTGTGTTAGAAAGAGCGAAAAACGTCTGACAGATCTAGTTTTGGATAAAGTGAAAGAAATGATGTGAGCAGCTTCTTCTAAAACATCTAAAACATCAAGAATACAGGAATATGTGTGATTTATCTTGCCATAAACCTACTTTAGACTAAATACATGTCTATATCTACATAAGGTATTGATAAATAGAGAAATAAATCAACAATACAAACGTTATCGCAATATTTGATTTGAACTTGGAGTGGTTAATCTTGACAAAAAGAAATATTTCGATGATTTATTGAGTATCCCGATAACGATATTATTTCAATCCAGCCTAAATGTGTTAATTCATACATTTAAAGACATGTTTCAAGTCGTAATTATCAGACAAATGTGAAATGTCGGTAAAATGTATTGGAAAAAGTGCAGAAAAATCACCTCATACAGTTATTTGAGAATTCACAACATTTGCATTTTTAAATTGCTTTTTGTAGCATTTATTTTACTCTAAACAATATATTTCACACTCAAACTGACAGGATATTATCTAAAATTCAATATATTGCCCAGTTTAATTGAAAATGTCTACATATCTTTTAAATCTTAATTACCTCTGTTAAATTGTCATAAATTTAACCTTTATTTAATCTGAATACATATCCAGAATAGGAATATGAATTTAAAATGTATCACAAAAAGTGCAGAAAAATCACCTTATACTGTTATTTGAAAGAAATATCATTATTTTCCCATTTTTATTTTTAAATTGCTCTTTTTGTAGCTTTTTTATTTTTTAACTCTAAACCATATACTTCATACTTAAACTCACTTAAACTAAAATTAAATATATTGCCCAGTTTAATTGAAAATATCTACATATCTTTTACATTTTGATTACCACCATAAATTTGTCCTTTATTTAATCTGAATACAACAGGAATTTGAGCTTTCTTGGTGTGATTCCCGCATTGCCAACGATTAAAGTGCGAGCAAGTCGCCAAATAAAGTTCTTTTTCTCTGGTAATTGATCTATTATCGCATGGCAGTTGTCTGGATTACACTTTATTATTGACTCAAAGCCTCCCACTGCAACGCTCGAAGAAAATCACCGTCGTTTTTCCCCCCACCGCTATAATTTCCCGAAATGGTCGCGAGAAAATTATATTACATAAGAATAATGCCCCCTGCTGCTCGCAAAAACACAAAACTCTGCCTATTTTCTATTTCACACAAACCTAATTCTGCCCCCCCCCCCCCTTAACACATGAGGGCTTGATTGAACAAAACAAAGAAATTGTTTGTTTACGATTTCATTACACGCGTCTCAGGGCCAATCGGGGAAAAAAAAAGGAACCGCTTTGTTCCCCGATAGAAAATGACCAAAATCGTATTCGTCGGACGTCCCGGATTATCCGCCGCCCGGAAAATTGTGATAAAAAAACAACAACAAAAAGACCAAAAAACACAGTTCAGACAGACTACAATCTCGTTAAATCGCCCAAATCCAGTTCGGCGCATTGAAGGCGACGGGAGCAGACGTCTGTGTTCTGAATTATGAATGTTGTGGTTCTTTTTCCCTTCACGTTCCGCTTCGGCAGGTCTTCATAATTGGCTGATCGCGGACAGGAAGTTCCAGCATTTCAACCCGGTCCTGGAGACCTACATTCGAAGCACTTCAGCGCGACACTGGCGTACACGTGAGTCACATGCCAACGCTTCAGCCGTTTAAAGGCCTATGACAGGTTTCTAATGTCTAATGTTGACTTTATTTGGTGTATTTATACCTGTTGTACATATAAAATATAGTTTTAGCCCAATCGAGCAGTATTTGTGGAGAAAACGTTTGAAAAATCTGACAGGAAGTGACATCACACTCAAGACACTCATTCCAGTTATACAGAATTTACACAAACAAACAACTTTTTTTGACTCTCTAAACATTAATTCAACAAAATAAAGTTGCGCTCATATATTTTATTTGTCAATTAAAAAAAAAAAAAAAAAATGGTTACATTAGATTATATTTTGGCCAGTGGTTGCTGGTAATTTCCTAGAGCGATGTCATCATCACAAACAGGAAGCGAAATTATAAACCTAAAACATACTTAATATACTGTGAGTGACGTTTTTATAATTTTTAGCAAAATTCTAAATATTATTTATCTGAAACTTTAAACCACTTAACATGGCCGGTGCACGGGGAAATGGAACGTTGTCAATTAGTGTAATTTGATGCCTCTTACTAGTAACGCTGCATACAAATCTGTTATATATACGCATAGGGATATTGGCAAAGTGGTCCGCTCCTTTGCTCCTCAGATATTGACTAAATCGGCTTGCGTTTTTAACAGAATTTGCTATATTTACTGTATATTTCCAGTTTGTCTTGATGAGAAAGTAATCTGGTCGTATGCGGTGAACAAAATAACCCAAGTCTGCTCTTTCTCAGCGTGAAACAGACAATAAATATAACATTTTGAGACGCTTCACGTGGGGGAATCCAGAATTCTACATGAATAAATTGCAGATGCATACTAAACACATTATACACAATATACAAGGCTTGATGTATGTAATTATGTAGTGAAGAAAATACATGTTAAAGGGGTCGTATGACCGGTTTTTGCCCCAGTATAGATGTGTTGTTAAAGACGCTGTTTAGGTGAATATTTAGAGTTTTATTGTCCACAAAGCAGGAAATGCGCTTGGTCGCATTGCAAAACTGCTCCCGTTTTTGAATGTCGTGAAAAGTGCGTGCATATAATTGTGTGTATATATTCAGTCAGAGTTTATTTGTATCTTATTTGGGTAACCAGTTTTTTTATTCATGCCTATTATTATTATTATTATTATTATTATTATTATTAACTATCTGTTTATCCATCTATTTAATTCATAATTCAATAATTTAATTAATTTAATATATTTTGCTATCATGTTGTTGTTTCATGTTGGACCTTATCACCAAAGAAAGTTCCTGGTTTGCGATATATATATATTTTTTTATTCACTGACACTGGCAATAAGCCTTCTGATTCTGATTCTAAACTCATGTTGGTTAATAATCGGGACGCTCAGAATGCATTACCGACACCGTTGCCAAGTGTTTAAAAGGAGAGCGTAAACATCAGATGCGGCACACTTAAACAACTCGAATATGTATTTTGGATTCAGATTCTTCCCTGCAAACACTTGGCCTTCTCTCGACGGGCCTCGCCGTGAAGTCGCCTGAAATGGTTTTTTCACTTCACTAAATGTCAAGAGTGTACGACGCGCGGCCATCAGAGCAAATTGTGCCCGTTTTGAAGTTTCTGAAGTGCACAAACGCGTTTCGAGTTTTTGTGTTGACTACATTGCTCCAACTGCCACTGCCACCGACTTGTTTTTTAAGGATTATACAGAGATGACATAGTTCCAAACATGTTCAGCGACGGTTTTCGACGGTTGTCAACTTTTACGTTTGTTTTTCTGCAGGAAACTGACCAAGGTTTTGAAGAACTACGTGGACAATGCAGACAAACTGACGGAGCAGCTGCTGAAGGCCATGAAGGCTCTGGAGTACATCTTTAAGTTCATCGTTCGATCCAGGGTCCTCTTTAACCAGTGAGTGCTTTTATTAAAGGTCAAATGTCTACTCTGTGTACACGGGACGTCACGGTTATTAGGTTAATCGATAATCGTGATTATTCGGGTCACAGTATAATCGTAAGAACCAACAAAATTATAATCGTGACAGTTTTAGAAGCGAAATTAAGCATTTTTAGTTCAATTTGTGTCAGTCCGGCTGTTTTTGTCAAATTTTACGTTATTTATAGACACAAACTTGAGGAACAGTAACATGTTAGACCACGGGAATGGAAGAAAATTAAAGATTTCATCGTATTTGTGAATCATTTTTAAACCATGATGTTTTTTTGCACAGTAATCGTTACTCTAAAATGTGATATTGTGACATCCTGAGTGTATACATGCGATTGAGCCACACACAATTTTTTTAAAAATAAACAAAAAAATCAAAGAAAGTGAAATATAAATAAATAAATGAAAAAAATCAAAGAAAGTGACATATAAATAAATAAGAAAATTAAATAAAGTAAAATATAAAAAAAATAAATAAAAGTGAAGCATTAATAAATAACAAAAATCTAAGAAAGTAAAAAAAAAAATAGGCAAGGCAAGGCAAGTTTATTTGTAGAGCACAATTCGTACACAAGGCAATTCAAAGTGCTTCACACAACAGGAAAAAATGCATTAAAATCACAAAGACATGGCAGAAAATCACCAATCTTAGTTCAAGACATAAAGAGAAGAGTGCAAAGAAAAGCATTTCAGTCATATGCACAGCCAAACAAAACAGTTTTTATGTTTAGATTTGAACATTGCCAGAGTAGCGGCCTGTCTCACATCCTCTGGAAGACTGTTCCAGATTTTAGCTGCCATAAAACTGAAACGCACATTCCCCATGTTTAGTCCTGACTCTGGCACCAGCAGGAGGCGCGTCCCTGAGGTCCTCAGAGTCCGAGATGGTTCATATGGCACTAACATGTCCGAGATGTACTTTGGTGCTAGGCCATGGAGAGACTTGTATACAAGCAGAGCTGCTTTGAAGTCTATTCTCTGAGCCACAGGGAGCCAGTGCAGAGACCTGAGCACAGGACTAATGTGATGGTACTTCCTGGTTCTAGTCAGGACCCGAGCAGCGGCTTCTGGATGTACTGCAGCTGTTTTACAGCTCGTTTGGAGAGGCCAGTGAGCAGGCGCTACAGTAGTCTAATCTACTAGAGACAAACGCATGGATAAGTCTCTCCAGGTCTGGTTTAGAAACTAACTTTTGATTTTGGCAATGTTTTTTAGATGGTAAAAGCTGCTGATGTGATTGATCTGACGTGGCTGTTAAATCCAAATCTGAGTCCATTATTACCCGATTTCTAACTTGATGTGTAGGTTTTAGAGCGAGACTCTGGAGGTGACAGTTAACAATTTCTCTTTGTTTCTGTGGGCGAAAGACGATGATTTCAGTCTTGTCTGAGTTCAGCTGGAGAAAGTTTTTTGCATCCACACACTGATCTGTTGGATGCAGTGACAGAGTGAATCCACTGGTCCATATTCACTCTGCCGTCAGTGAAACATAGATCTGAGTGTCGTCTGCGTAATTGTGATAGGACACATTCTCGCTGCGTATACTGACCTAGACGCAGCATGTAGAGGTTGAACAGAAGGGGTCCAAGGATTGGCCTTGGGGCACCCACAGGTCAGGGGCATCTGGTCTGAGACACAGTTACCAATTTCGCTAAAGAATTTCCTGTCTTCCAGATAGGACTTTTAACCAGTTTAGAGCAGTGCCAGTGATGCCACCCAGTCTCTAGTCTCTGTAAGAGGATCCCATGATCGACAGTGTCAAAAGCAGCACTCAGATCTAACAGAATTAAGACTGAGGCTTTGCCGCGTCAGTGTTCAGGTGGACTGTCATTTGTCACCTTTGACAAGAGCAGTTCAGTGCTGTGATGAGGTTAAAACCTGACTGGAAACATCACATGATTGTTTATTAAGAGGAAATCAGTGAGCTGTTGGTAAACAACCTTTTCAGGACTTTGCCCAAAATGGCAGATTAGAGATGGGCCGGTAATTACTCAGTACTGCGGCATCAAGATGCTCTTTCTTAGGAGAGGCTTTATGACCGCAGTTTTCAAAGACATTGGGAATGTTCCAGATTGAAGCGACATGTTAACTATTTGAGTGAGTGGTGCTAACAAACTGTTCAGCACAGACTTTAGAATCTGGTGGGTAACACATCGAGGCAGCATGTAGATGAACTCAGGCTGGTGATGACTCTGGACAGTTTTTGTCAGTTACAGGTGCAAAGTGAGTCAGCTTAGTGTGTAGGTGGTTTGAGGGTTATTTTTTGCATTGTAGAATTGAATGCATTTTTAATGCCCTGAACTTTGTCATTAAAGAATAATGCAACACTCATTAACTTGGATGTGGAAATGAGTTCTAAGGCAGCTGAGCTGGAGGGTTTGTTAATCTGTTTATCTGTGGCAAACAGGACACGCGAGTTGTTACTGCAGCTTCAATATTTCAGAAAAATATCCTTCTAGTTCTACATAAAGACTAGGGAAGGATCCATATTTGGTACAGCTTAGTAAATTGAATCTATAATCTTTTCGTTACAACAACATACATTATGCAAAGAAGGATAAGGGAGGGCATTTGATGTAAAGCCTAGCCAAATAATTATTCACTTATTGCTTGTTGTTGCTGCAATTTTCCTACCACTATATGTGATTGAGTTTGCTCTATAAAAAAAAAAAAAAGTCAAGCTTTAATTGGCCCGAGGTTGTGGCGAACGACTGCGAGCCGTGCCAGGGCAGATTCAGCAGGCTTTTCACTGCGGGGCCCGCTGGAACATTCTATAAACCGCTGGAGTAAGCAGTGTATCGCGCACAATGGCCCTGAACGAGAGAGAGAGAGGGAGAGAGTGTGTGTGTGTGTATGTATATATGTGTGGTTGTCGGGATAACACACTCTCGTTCCGCTATCATCCTCCCTCTCCCTCCCTCTCGTCACTGCAGCAGGTGAGGAGCAGATTTTCAGTAATTGGTTATTTGGGGGGGGGGGGGAGCTTTGAGACCGATCCCTCTAATCCTAAACCCTTTACCAGGCACCGTCCCGGACAATGGAGCTCTGGAAACGTCGGGCCACACCGTGCAGCTGCTCAAATTCACTTCGGAACAATTAAAACGGCCCTACTGTGCATACAATAACTGTAAATATGCATCACCAAATGCATGTATTATTTTTTATTTATTTTATTTATTTTATTTATTTTATTTATTTTATTTATTTTATTTATTTTATTTATTTTATTTATTTTATTTATTTTATTTATTTTATTTTATTTTATTTCATTTTATTTCATTTTATTTCATTTTATTTCATTTTATTTCATTTTATTTCATTTTATTTCATTTTATTTCATTTATTTAAACAAAATTTGAAGAAGAAGAAGAAGAAGCGTTCCAAAGTCGGACGGATTTGTCCAATTTCCATTTAAATCCAAATGTAATCCACTCCATATTCCGTATATTGGTTATAATATCAGATCGAGTCATCCATTTTTTTCCCTGCAGCCAGGAGTATGCTTCAAAGGTATCCATTTACTGTATCCATGGCAGGAGTTTTAAGGCCCAGATACATGGTTCTGAAATCCAAAAACATGTTCTGTGTTTGAATGGAATGCATGGCCTACATTTGTCAAGCATTCAAAATAAAAATGGGATTGTATCAAAATATGTTAAGTGAATAGTGTGCTCATCCCTGCGGTCTAAAAGTGCATAAAACATCAACATTGTAAACCTGTCACGATATCACATTTTTGAAGTAGAGATGTATTGTTACCAAAAAATGTCACGATAAACTGATTAAACGACTTGATGCCACTGACACATTTCCCCTAAAGCCATTTTCTGTTTCTGTTTCTTTAAAAAACATGACTTGCAATAAATAGACAGCATAATAAAACACATGAGTGCTTAATGAATATCTATAATTAGTCAAATATTGATATATCGTGTTACTAAATTTGGTGATACTGCATCGATATCGTGGGCTGCTGTATCGATATATCGCCACGAGTCATTTTTGGTACAATTTCCCGAATTATTTTGCGACCGCGCTACAATTTTGTCGCAACGTTGCTAAAATGTATCGGGTTCTTTAAAAATGTTTAAATAAAAATAAAAATCGTGATATATATTGTAGAATATATAAGCAATATATCGATCATCGCAAAATCGTCGTGATATTGTCGTATCGTGAGCAGTGCATTGCAATGAATCGTGAGTGACCCTGAGATTCCCGGCCCTAATAATTAATCATAATAGTTACTTATAGTTACTTATTCAACTTGCTACAGGTAAAGTATTTTCCTACTACAAAAAAAATAAAAATAGAAAAAAATAAAACAATAAATACAAATAAAATACTGAGTCCCGAAAAAATATTGTTCCATCTATCTTAATTGAATAAATTGATACAGTAATTATGGTGTGGGTCCTAGTGTGTCCCAGGTCTTTGGAGTAGTATCAATAATCAAATGTATGTGATTATAACGAATTAGCGTTGGCGCTTTACAGTTTTGCGCATTATTCATTCACTCCACACTTAAATTGGCGCGGCTCGTTTACTGTTAATTCTCTGTTCGTTCAAGGGGGATAAAGAGCATTTGCATTTAGGGGGATTACGGCTCGGAACATGGCGCTAACAGTTGAAATAGAACTGCTTTTTACCAGTCGAAGTAAGCGTGGATGACACTTGTTTTTCGAAGCCTAAAGAGAATACAAAAGTCGGTGATCTGTTCTGTGACATTTCGGCGCGGTAATTTGCATATTTTACTCATTTCGCATCTTTTTTTGCCCGCTCTCGACAATGCCGGCAGGTGCGTTTGGACGGCGTGGCGTTTGTTTTAAATGCTAATCGGGGCTGGCAGCGCGCGGGACGTCCGTGTCGTTTCATCCAAGTCTATTTGCATTGGCGCCGCCGGTTGGCCGAGTTTTCAATCAATCCTCAAGGTCCGTGCGCTGAACAAATGTTTGCCAGATCAAAACGGGAACAAAAAGTGGACTAAACCAGGGCTACACAAGAGCCGATCCAGGGGCTGAACTGGCACTATATCAGGACTCGAGCCAGGATTTAAACTAGGACTCGAGCCAGAACTTAATCCAGGATTTAAAACAGGATTTAAAACAGGATTAAAGACAGGATTTAAAACAGGATTTAAAACAGGATTTAAAACAGGATTAAAGACAGGATTTAAAACAGGATTAAAAACAGGATTAAAGACAGGATTAAAGACAGGATTAAAGACAGGATTTAAAACAGGATTTAAAACAGGATTAAAGACAGGATTAAAGACAGGATTAAAGACAGGATTAAAGACAGGATTTAAAACAGGATTAAAGACAGGATTTAAAACAGGATTAAAGACAGGATTTAAAACGGGATTAAAAACAGGATTTAAAACAGGATTAAAAACGGGATTAAAATCACGATTTAAAACAGGATTAAAGACGGGATTTAATACAGGATTTAGGGCAATATTTGAACCAGGATCTCAGGCAGGTTTCAAGACGGGTTTCAAGACAGGATTTGGATTTAAAATTAACATAAAAAATTACTTAAATATTGATTTAAAAATGTGCTTAAATCTACATTTAAACCATGATTTAATTCAAGATTTAAGACAGAATTTTAAGGCAGGATTTAAGGCAGGATTTAGGGCAGGTTTTAAACAGGACCTAAGTAGGATTTAGAATGAGATTTAGACATGATTTAATACAGGATTTAGGGCAATATTTGAACCAGGTCTTAAAACAGGATTTAAGACAGGATTTAAGACAGGATTTAAAACAGGATTTAAGACAGGATTTAAGACAGGATTTAAGACAGGATTTAAGACAGGATTTAAGACAGGATTTAAGACAGGATTTAAGACAGGATTTAAGACAGGATTTAAGACAGGATTTAAGACAGGATTTAAAAATTGACTCAACATTTAAACCATGATTTAAAACAGGATTTAAAATAGGATTTCGGACAATATTTGAACCAGGATCTCAGGCATGTTTTACAACAGGATTCCAGACGGGATTTAAAACATGATTTAAAAATTGATTTAAAATTGACCTAAAAATTTACTTAAATATTGACTTAACTCAACTTTTAAGCCATGATTTAATACAAGACTTAAGCAAAAATTTAAGGCAGGATTTTTAGGCAGGATATAGGGCAATATTTAAACCAGGATCTAAGGCAGGTCTTAAAACAGGATTTAAAACAGGATTCAGTACAGGATTTAAGACAGGTGTCAAAACAGGATTAAAACCAGGCCGTAAACCAGGACTATATCAGGGCCGAACATGATCAAAACCAGGTGATAAATCAGGATTTAGACAGGTCCAAGCTATATCATAATCCTGACTCATCTCAGACAAAACAAAACCAGGTCTTGAAAGTTTTAACGGGGCCTAAACCCGAATTAAATGTAAAACACCCAGGAAAAAAACACGATCAAGTAGACAATAAGCTAAGTGACGTATAGTACCAGATTTACTGTATGTCAACAAATGTTATTGTCAATTTGGCACCCGGGTTTTAACCACAGAAAAGATGGCCTCATTGGGCTGAGCTAAAACTAAAAGTGATTCATTAAATCTGCTGCCAATAAGCGACTCTCTCTCCTCCTCTTTTCTTCTTTTCCAGGCTGTACGAAAACAAAGGCGAGGCCGACTTCATGGAGTCCTTACGCCACCTCTTCACCTCCTTCAACGACATGATGAACAGCAGCTCGGACAACATCGGCATGGTGAAGGTGGGCACACGTCGCTCTCCCCTTACTCTACATTTGGTCTCTCTCTCTCGCTGTCTCGCTGTCTGAGTGAACAGCTGACGGCCGGGGTGAAGGCAATAGTAAACACAATCTGCCGCGATTTGGCTGCAGCGGAAAAACACGCCCGCACGTCTGCCACGTCCGGAGTCCTGTCACGCGTTCGTTCGGCAAAGCTAATGTCCGCGGTGGCGCTCACGGCGGCTCTTAAAGGGGCACTGCGGAACTTTTCGCCACCTGCTTGTCCCGACTCCGGAAATATGCCATCGCTCTTGCCCTGGAGCGTTAAACTTCTCTCGCATTTTGTCAGTTGCGAGCGTTTACGCATTGAAAAACGTGAATTTCTTAATCGTGACTACTGTAAAACATGATCGTATTTGTATTTTAATAATTGCAATTGTTATTTAGACTATATAACAAAGACATGAGTTTTATTAAACCATTTTTCAGCCTTTATTTGCTCGATGATGCGTTTAAATATCATCGCAGACTAGTCGACTCCTAAAGTAATCGTTTAGTTTTGCATGCGCTCGCCTCTCCGCAGACCTGGCTGGCGGCACGGTGACCTGGCGACGTCGCTCGCTTAATGTCACGCTGTGGAACGTTCCGGGCAAATGTTCTAGTCGATGCTTCGTTCAGTTTTTTTGTCCCGACTCCCTGTGCTGCTTCTCCTTTCTTACCGTGTTCTCTGTTCGTCACGTTTCTTCCGTCTTGTTTCTTCTTCGTCCTGTCCGTGTCTTTTTGTTTTCCTCGTCCCTTCGCTCTGCCCTTGACTGTTCTGTATCCTGCGGCTGTTCCTCTGGCTCTCTTCCTCTTTAGCTCCTTCTCAAGGTATTTACGTCGCTGGCTGTTTGGCTTTTTTTCGCCGTCCCCTAACCGCTAACGTCGTGTCCATGTGAGATGATGACCTTCTAATCTGCAACCTAGTCTAACATGGAGTGGGAACAGTGTGTGATGCAGATGTTTTGACCTGGTTTGTGGTTCATGTCTGTAAAATATGACTTGACCCGTCCACATGAAACAAAAACGGGCACAAAGTTCACGCTGCAAAATTACACCTTCTTAAAACTAGAAAAATACACTTGTTTTAGGCAAATATAAGTGAAATTATATATCCAGTGCAGTAAGTAAATTTTACTTCTTGAAATAAGCTTATAATAAAAAATAAAAAATAAAAAATAAAAAATAAAAAATAAAAAATAAAAAATAAAAAAATAAAAAATAAAAAATAAAAAATAAAAAATAAAAAATAAAAAATAAAAAATAATAAATAATAAATAATAAATAATAAAGAGTAAAGAGTAAAGAGTAATAATAATAAGATAATAAGAGTAAGAGTAATAATAATAGTAAGAGAAAGTAATAATAATAATATTTGGCATTAATTTTATAGAAATGTCTTCAAACAATATAAATCAGATTTTTTTGTCGAGGTTTAAGTGAATAAATCTTGGTTAGATGTATTAAATTTGCAGTGCAAGTCGTCGGGAAAAAAAGTTTTTCACTTGAATTTTAATTTTAGTTTAAATTTTAATTTTAATTTGTACATAACTAAGATAAGAAAGGACAAGGGAACCCGTTTGTCACAATGTGGAAATTCACAACTCACAATTCAAGGACAGCAGGAGAACAGAATCGTGTCATCAAAAATCACGAGAAAGAAATACCAAAAAAATACACTTAAATCTAAAACGGGACCGTGCAAGTAGAGCAAAAATACACAATACCACAACACAATTACGCTCAATCAAACATCGATTTGATTTGTTCTTTCAAAAAACTTCCCACAGTTAATATCCAGAGCGCCGTGAACTCAACCAAGTTAACAACCCCAAGCCACTCCTAACTTTTTAAAAAATGTGTGGTTTCGCGATGGATTTTCGTCGGCGTGATGCACCTGAGCTCGCAGAGATAACATCATCTCGGGGTTCATGAACCTTAGCCGAGCCAGATCAGCGCGCGGCCATAAGGAGCTCAGGACCCAATTAGAAGGCAGTTGCTGTGTAATTGGGTGAGATACTCGCTTTAATGGCAGGGAATTAAAATTGATCTTGAGGAACAGGTAAAACTGCACAGGAATTAGTATTTATTAGAGAAAAGTGCTGCATGAAGTAGAGAGGTTTGAGTAGTAAAAAATGGGAATAATATAATAATTGAAGACAAACGTTGTATAAGTTGTTCAAGAGGTAAAAACAACAGAAAGGCAAGCACAATCAAATAAGAGTTCTGAACCTCCAGGCTGCTGCATCAAGGCTGAACCTGAGCTGAAAATGTGACTTCATCATGGGACAGTTGTATTCAGAGATTAAGGACCGTGTGAACATGACATTCTAATGCACATTTTATACAAAAGTATTATAAAATGTACAACGACAACTAGTCTCACAATAATACTTTGGTTAGAACGACAAGCTTCTGTGCTTTAATCAATTGTTTTGTTGCAGCAAAAAAAGAAAAAGAAATGAGGGACCATGATCCTTTGCTCCATTTCAGTTCAGAAGATGAAGATGCTGTTTTTAAGCACTTTTATCTCATAAATCTTTAGACTATAACGCAATTATTTTCACTAGAGGCTTGTTAAGAATTTCCTGCATTTCCGCCTATTAAAAGTGACTTTTCAGTCTTCCACCATGACTACATTCAGTTGGTTTTTTTTTTAAATCTTTGAACTGTTGCCGAATCATTTTTGCTCTTTCTTTTGCTCAGCGTTTTACTTCTAACCTTTTCTTTTGCCACTGGACCAAACTAATGCGACGAGCACATCCGCAGACAGGTGGGAGTTGTCCGTTTCCCCGACAAATAAAGCCTCTGTAAAGTCGCTCTTCAAAAGGACTTTTCAGGAGGGAAAACTTGGACTGGATCGGTCTGAAACTCCAAACAGAGAAGACTGACGTCGCGAGAAAGGATTTTCAAGGTTGCGCAGTGATTTAATAAAAAACAGGTAGACACAGGGGTCACTAAAGTACTGATTCTTATATATTTCAAGTCAGGCTATAGTTCTATTCTGTATCATTTCACAAACCGCGCAAAAAATCCCCTTCCATCTTGATTAGATATTTAAAGCTGCACTGCTGTTTAGCCCCTGTTGTTTTGAAGATATGTCAAATATTAATATTAATACTGTTTTAGTAAAAAGTGACTACTACAAAAAGAGATTATTTAAAAGACAAATAAAAGTGAAAAAGTTGATATTTCTTCACATAGGCTCTAATGTGTTCCGATCACACGTTCTTCTTTGGCCCAAAGTTTTACAAAAGTTGATTAGTAGCAGGCTTTCTTCAGGGGTCCCCGCTCGTCATCACTGCACGTTTAGTTGAAGAAGCTTCTTCATTCATTCATTGCCTGTTATTCTTGAACACACTAATTATTTTATTTTTTTTTAAATGTCTAATTTTAAATTGAACATATAAACACAAACAGAGAGAGATAAAAACCGACCTCGAGGGGGAGCAACGCAAAACAAAAGCAGGAAACAGTTCAACAATAATATAAAGTCATGGGTCCGCGGAGGAAAGCCTAAAAAGTCCAAATGTCATTTTTTCCCATGATACGGAATAATTCAATTTACTTAATGTCAGTCCATCATTGATCGTCGGTGGCATTTTCGTGTTCATCCTTTTTTTTTGGAAGCGCCTCTTTATTTGCTGTCTGCCAGAGTGATGCTCCAGAGATGAACTGCTGTTGTGTCTCTACGGCAGGATCCTGAGGGCCCAAATACATAGTTCTGAGTCCAGTGGGGAAGCTGTCATTGTCAAAATTGTTGAGGGATTTTAGGGCTGCAAACGTTACTCGAGTAAATCGAATAATTCGATTACAAAAAAGCTTCGATTCTTATTTTTTATTCTGCTTCGGATGATTCGTTTAATTTTAACATATTTAAATAAAAACGTGAATCTTTGGCGCAACGGAGACGCTTTGTGGCGGGCTTGTTTTGTTTCACACGGAGCTTGTTCGCTTGCGGAAGGCCGCAACAGAAGAGAGCGGCCGCGTTTTTAAAAATAATTCAATGACGAACTGGGGAGTTTTGATGAAAGAGCCAATGGATCTATTAAGTAATATCTCCGAGCCTGGGCAAACTCTAAAACACACTGTATTCTAGCTCGCCCACCCCAGCCCCGCGGCCGGTCGACACGGCTGGACCTGCCCCGCGGACGACCCCGCGCTTCTCTCCCACTCAACACGCTTCCCAGTCACAGTCGTACTTTTTCAACAGCCGATGCAACATGGAAACAGCACGGAGGACGCGGTTAATGTTAGAATAATTTGTTGTGAAACAGAAAGGTCCGAGACGCCAAGAGGCAAAGTGACAGGCAGACACGAGCCAAACGGCCAAAACGCCAAAAATGCTTAAAACGCCAGGACACCGGTCAGACCCAACATAAACGTTTTTATTTTAGTGTGTGACAGAAGCACTGTAATGTTTACAGTTATGACAAGTTATTAAGGTCCTTTATATATTTTCTTTCCTATACAAACAGAACAGTTTGGGACTGAAGTGAATGTTGCTGTTTTGGGGACACTTTTATGAATTAAGAATACAAATGTGTTATTTAAGGCAGAAATTCTTATTTGTATTTGTTTTATTATATGAACTATAATGTTTTAATCTAAAAATTATTTAAATTATGGGGCCCCACGTTTAAAAAAAAAATGGTTTACTGAATGGTACAAAATTTTTTTAACGATTATGATTATCGAAGAAAAGATTCAAATAGATTATCGATTACTAAAATAATCGATAGCTGAGCCCTAGAGGATTGTTGAATCTAGTCCAATACTTTGTGGCAACACATCCAATACACAGATTTGATGGTTTTTCCTCCTGGCTGCCAATCTCCTCTCAATCAGTCTGCACTTACTGTGAGTAAGGCAACTTTGGACATGGGGTTTAAAAGAAAGCGAGACACATTTTCCACGATTCCCTCCAAACATTTGATTTGTTCATTTTCCACTGAGATGTACATATACTTTCCCACTCTTCATTCCCGCTTCATCATCATCATTATGCGACACATATATTGTAAGAGAATTGTGGCGTATGACAAAACAAACACGTTAAATAGTAGCGTTTGTATACTAAATATACATCATTTACACTGAGATGTCTCCGTTGCCAATCTTTTTCCCCCGGTTTCACGCATGCTTAAAACAACCAGTTATTACTAAAACGTGTCCAGTTGTAAATGTAGTGTGTTTCTTCACTTTTTTGCGTTGCATCGTCGTACACTTACATGTATACTGCTAACTTATGCTACGTTTTCGAGTGTTGTTTTGTGTGCCTTGTGATATTTTTAGATCGAATTTTTAAATATTAATTGCACAGTGCATTTCAAATGGAATATTGTAATTTAAAGTCTTATTTTATTCAATATTATAAAATGATTGTTATTATCGTTTTTGACCAGCATGTTTTACAACGAAAGTAAGCTAAATTAATAGAAGATGTGATAAGTAAATTGGCAAGTAACCGAGTTATATTTAATGTATATATACGTCACATGATAATAATGTCTTTTTAACACTTTATTATTAGATTTGGTTATATTCATTATTATTATTATATTATTTTTCTTTTTCAGGCTGCCGCACTGAAGTATCTACCTACTATGTGAACACGCTAGCTTGTTTTCGACCCAAAGACACTCAGGTTGGTTCCCACTGAACTGCATCAGACAACAGGAACTGAGAACTTTGCTCTCTTTATCTTTTTTTTTTTCACTTTTTTTTTTTTTTTACTGTTCCATTCGATACATCGTGCTAATAGAAGCATGATTCAGGGTTAGCTTTTCCCCCCATGTTTTATTCAATTAGACGTAGGTCTGACTCAAAGTAGCTCCGATTGCCATGGAAACTCCAGCTTAAGGGTCTGTTGGAATTAAAGTAGTTACTTTTAATAAATGTTGTATTTTATCTAAGCGGTTTCAAAAGACTTTTTTAACATACAGAGTAGGCAGTGCATGCGTCCACGTCCTTGGGCAAGATCACAACACGTATATCTGTACATATACCTGGTAGTACAGTAAACCTGACCATTGGTAAGTAGAAAGTATTTTATAAATGTGACAAATGTAAATAGGTTTAAGCGTAGGAGCTGAATAATGTGGGTCGAGCTGCAGGAAAAATCGCAATTGTATCGAAGCTTTTTTTTTTAACTGGAATATTGCATTAACGTAGCACCTACACACGCCGAAGTCATTGTCTTTGTACTTAACATGGTTTGACAGATTGTACGGACGGATTTGTAGATATCTAATTCCAAGCTTGATTTTTTCAAGTTTTAACTGAAAAAAACACATTTTGAATTTCTACGCCGATTTGAAGTACAATCAACTTAATAAGATATCCAGGTTCACTCTGTGTATATATATATTATATATATATATATATTGGTATGTCTGTTTTGAATTTTTAATAAAAAAAAAAAATTCGAATGGGAGAGTCACAAATTCAACGTCAGAACCAGGAATTGATGTTTGAAACTTAAAAGTCCGTGGATATATTTCTAGTATAAAGTTGGTTTAAGTATCATAATGCAATTAAAAATGAACAAAATGTAAAATATAATACAACTTTATGCCTTTCGTTAGTATAGACTGCAGTAATGCTTGATGTATATTTTGTATTTACTAAAGACAACAATAATGAACATTTAACATCGAAATGACATAATCTGCAGATATATTTTGAACTTCTGACCATGGAATAGTTGCATTTGCATACGTTTGTAGCTCTTGATTTCACATGTTTGAAAGCTTCTGGCCCCTTCTCTAAGCCTTTGAACAGGGAATGCTGGTCGAGGTTCAAATACTGCACAGAAGTGAATGGACTGAAGAATTGACCACACAAGTGCAGAAATATCACCTAAATTCTAACGATCAACTGGAGACTTTTTAAATGAGAGACGAGCAAACTTCTTGTTATTACAAAGCATCTGGTTTGGAAACTTTGACTTTATGTCGTTTTAAATTGCAATAATGTTTTTTTTATTTTGAATCTGGTCCTTTTTCAGCCAGTTAAATTGTTATATTTTAATTTAATTTTCATTATTTTGGTGTATATCAAAACCGATAATTGCAATGTTATTTGTTTTTCTCTCATCTCTTCAAAATAAAATAAAATAATAATTAGATAGTTTTTTTTTTAAATGTATTTTTTGTATTTCTACCACCTATATCCAGGTGATTTTTTTTTTTTTTTTTTTTATTTACTGCAAGACTATATGTGGTCTCCCCGGTGGCATCAGATGGTCCCGCCGTTCGCCTACAGGAACACTGTCTGCTTCAGAAGGTTTAATTGAATCCTTGGGGCTGTGTGAGTTTCATCTCTTGCCAAAACTGTTTTTGTCGAACCCCCCGGAGTTTTAGCCCTGTTACGTAAGAAGAAACTCCTTCATTTCAACATTCAAGTGCAAACACAAGCGCTTGACTGAAGTGTATATGAGCACAGAGAGGGTGAGGGGTCTACTACTACTATTAGGGGTCTACTTAGAAAATAGCACAAATAACACTGACATGCTAAAGTTATAATAAAGATCTTTGTATAAGCTATTTTAACTTAACAAAAATAAATAAAATAGATAAGATAAAATAAAGTGAATAAAGTGAATAAAGTGAATAAAGTGAATAAAATAGATAAAATAGATAAAATAGATAAAATAGATAAAATAGATAAAATAGATAAAATACATAAAATAAAATGCATTCAAATTAAGAAAAACTTTTATGAAAAAACAATCAAATCTGTCAGTTAATTAGTGAATTTGTAGAGTAACTGTTTTATTTGGAAGACGAAGTACAATGCATTTTAGAATCACTTTCAAGCTTTCACATTTTACTTTGCATTTTTATCTTTTGCCACGTTAATTTTACTTACTTTGTGTGTGTGTGTGTGTGTGTGTGTGCATAATTTCCCTGCCAAAACCTGCTCCGATATGAACAATCGGAAAGAAATCCGATCACTCACATTCTCTGCATTCTACATTCAATAATCTGATAACTCCAGAAAGAAGATGATGATCAGATTCCCGGTTTGTGCGTTTTAAACACGGCCTCCTTGAGTAATGGTAGAAAGATTAGTGTAATGTTTACTAGAGATGCACTGACTCTCGATCAGGTATTGATTTCTGTTTTGGCCCATAAACTGTGGCGATAAAACGATTTAATATGTCTCTTTTTGGCCCAGAACGTGTCTCATTGTTGAATTTTTATGAACACAAAGCTGTTCTGTAGTAACTCTAAACATTATTAATAGGGACAAAACACACATTTGGATCGGTTTGTTGTACATTCTTAATCTTTTATCAGTCTTTAATCAGTCGGCTCTTCTCTAATATCTAATACAATCAATATTCCCTGCTTAAACCTTTACTGACACAACATGCTTCTGCCGCTTGTTTGCAGCCAGGATAATTAGCTCTCACAAAAGGATCAAATACGCAAAGTAGTTTTAAGACGGGGACGCTCACTCCCACGCAGATGTTGTCCGGGCTGATTTAAACGCTTCTCATTAGCCGAGTGGGCGGATCCTCCACTTCACTCAGGTGCTGCTGCGACTGTTCGCTTCTTTAAGTAGAAAGGAGTTGTTGTTATTGATTTATTTGAGTTACTCGCTCCACTCCATCGGTGTAATTCCTTAAAAATGCCAAATTATTCAAAATGCCAACTTTGTCTCGTCTTTGGTATGTAAATATAATATAAATGAATGAGTGAAACATTAAAGAATCCTTAAAGTGCCAATGACAGGTCTTTACGATTGTCTAATTTTGACTTTATTTGGTGTATTTGTACCTGTTGTACCTATAAATGACAGTTTCACACCAATCGAGCAGGTATTTGTGGAGAAAACGTTGAAAAATCTGTAGAATATGACAGGAAGTGACATCACACCAGGGACACTCATTCCAGACAAAGTTTATGCATAAATTACACACAAAAAAACAACAACTTTTTTTACTCTCTAAACATTAATTCAACAAAATAAAATCGATGTAAATTCAATTGCATCAATTACAAACAAGAAGTGAAATTATAAACCTAAAAAGTAGTATTTGAGTTTAATTTGAGTAATTTAATCTCATATAATTTGGTGGATTTTTGACTTTTTGACCAGTATAATTACTTTTAAATGATGTAAAATAATGGCTACGTTCACATTGCAGGTCAAATATGATTTTTTTTCTTTTTTTTTTTTTTTAACCAAATATGACAAAGTCTCTGATTATTATAATTTTTTTTTTGTCATGACCGTGTGAACTGCCCGAATCTTGAGTTTTTCCAAACGCGACCGAGACCACTTTCATATCCGGCTCGAAACCTGAAGCGACTGCAGCCTGAACTCGCAGATCACGTTCATCCCACTTTTTTGCTCTGGAATAAAACGGGTGCCACATTTTATTTTATTTATTCTGTTTCTCAAATGGGAAAAGACTGGAATTTAACAGATGAACCTTTCAAACGCCCGACAAACGACAGCAGCGACGCGAGAAAGTGCAAAACAGGGCAATTTCTTTATATTTTTTACACTGAAACGGTTTTGTAAAGTGTGACAAAGATAAAAGTTTTGCCTCTCAAAAGACAAAAGATAAAGATGGCTTTAAGCTGACTAAACGTTGCTTCCTCTTTATAGTCTCATATAGGCATGTGAAGATGAACCGGTTAATCGATAATCGTGATTGTTCAGGTCACAATGTCAACGTAAGAACTGAAAACTAATAATCGGGACTGTTTTAGAAGCAAAATTGATGTCATTTCTATTCAATCTGGACTCCAAAAAGTACTCCCAAATGTCTAGTGAGTTTTATGTGGCGTTCAGGAAGTTTGATTGGATAAAGCGGGTCGCAGACTAATGGAACAGTGATGTATTCGAATGAAGGATTTCACTTTTATTCTTTTGGTCGCGTTCCAATGGTCGGGAACGATGGTTAAATTGTAATGTTTTCGTCTCACAATAATTATAAAACGGTAAAATTTGATAACTGCGACATCCCTAATCGTAAAAACCCAAAAAACGATAACGGTGATGATTTTTAGAAGTCTTTTTAGATCTATATATTGTCAAAAAATAAATAAAAAATAAAAAATGCCTAAATGTAAATACATGTTTTATCTGGCTTTTTTTTTTGGGTCAAATTTTAATAAATTTTGTCTTTCAGGAAGTTTAATTGTGTGAAGCCGGTCACAAACTTGAGGAACAGTAGCATGAAACGACGGAAATGAAAGATTGCACTGTTGTTCGGTCACAGTCTCAATAATCGTGATGCGTTTTCTCACAATAATCGTAACACCAAAATGTGATATCGTGACATCCCTAGTCTTCCCATAATGTGACAGCAGGCTCCGCTCTTGGCTCCGCCCTGTTTCTTTCTCCACATCGGACACTCCGGGGCCGTCTGCGTTCACACGTGGAAACTGATTCGAGTCGCGTTTACTTTGCAACGTGAACCGCCTCGTCCCCCCCAAAAAAATCTTTAAAGTGCCTATGACAGGTTTTTAGGATTTTCTAGTTTTGATTTTATTTAGTGTATTTATACCCTGTTGTACATATAAATGATAGTTTTACACCAATCCTGTGGGTATTTGTGGAGAAAAGCTGAAAAAAACTGTTGACAGGAAGTGACATCAAAATAGGGACCCTCTTTCCAGTCAAAGTTTATCCAGAATTTACACAATGAAACGACTTTTTTGACTCTTTAGACATGAATTAAACAAAATAAAGTCACTCTCATATATTTTCATTTGTTTAAAAAAATAAAAATAAAAAATGGTGACTTTAGATGAGTTTTTTCCCAGTGTTTGCTGGGTAATTTCCTGGTGTGATGTCATCAATTACAAACAGGAAGTGGAATTACAAACCTAAAACATGAGCTATTCTGTGATAACATTTGAATCATTTTTTACCAACATTTTAAATATATAAAACCTAACTGCATTTTAGTTCAGTGAGTCGTCCGAGGAACTTGAAGTGTGATTTTGTGATGCCAGTGTGTATTTTCCAGGTTGTTTAAAACTCAGAGGGAGAAAGTCAGACTTTTTGAAGGAAAAACAGCTTCAAAATACCTAAATTCTCCTCTGCTACTTTGAATATTTGACAGCTCAATTGCCGACCAAGTCACAGCACATTTAAATAAAACTTAAAAGCATCACTCACCCAACTGCAGTGCAAAAGTGACGCGTCTCCAGTTGTGTGCAGTGACTTTTTGTTTACCTCCTTTATCAGATCATATCGGACCCTCTCACCCAGGCCCCCCCCGTATCGATCGGCATTTCTAACCGTCGCGCTCTGTCTTTTTGCAGTAAGCTGTTCACGGAGTTCATCCTGAAGGTCCCTCTGGGTCGCCTGGTCAAGCAGAAGCTGGACTGCATGATCGACATCGTCCACAGCGATCTCTTCTCTCATCACGGTAAGACCCCCACGAGCCAGGAAGAAGGTCAGCGGTCGAGCTGGGAGGGAAGACGTGCGTCGGTGTAGAACGGGATCAAAGGTGCGCCGTGTAACTTTCCTGATGGAACCCAGCTGGAGCAGGTATTCCCAGGCAAAGAGCGGGAACAATCCAGTCCATTTCCTGCACTGAAGCGAGATCCGAGTTGAATAAACCATGTGTGATCCGCATTAGTCAATCCCGCAGTGTCAGCGCTCAGTTTTATGATTTTTTTTTCCATCTAGAGGCCTCATGCTCTGGTGGTACATTGGTGTATTACAAGTACTTTTAGGCTATTAGAACGGGCCAGTTAAGCATTTAGTGACTATTAACGCCTTTAAAAAGTATCTGTAGGGAGACAAACAATGTGACTGCACCAGGGCAAGTTCCAGGCCGGGTTTGTGGAGAAGCAAGAAGAAAGAATGCTTGTTTTTTTAACGTATTTATCGCAATAAAACACATAGAAGTAAAAAGTAAAAAGAATAGCCATACTTTGGAATATTTCAGGTGAAGCAATGGCATCTTCACAAAACATGAGATCATTATATCATTTAAGCCTTATTTAACGGAATCCTTCATTTTCACTCCTCAGTTGGCCAGTAGGTGGGGTCTTTGCACCTCCTGTTGGTATTTATACGCAAACGTTAAGGCGCTGATACGTCACATCGCTCACCACATCGTTTTCTTGAAAGGATTTGTTAGAAGAACTGGTATAGTCCTCCGTCGGGATGGGATGAGACGCAATTTCCAGTAGATTTGACACGACACACGAGAACGAGGCAAAACAAGATTTGTACTTAATTTAATGAAGAAAATGTGTAGTTCAATTGACAGTTTTAGCCTCACAATTTTTTTATTTATTCAATTTCGTGCTTTTTCTGTCTTTGTAGCACTTGTTTTTGTAAATGCTGCTTCTAAAAATGCGTAACTCACCAATTCTTAACCCCTTTCCTTGTCCAAGCCACATGTAAACATTTACCCATGACGAAAACGTTGTCCCATCCCTAGCTTTCCGGTATTTTGATTTTGTATTTTATTTTTACAATGTTTTTTATTAGTTTTCATCAAAATAAACGATCTTGCAGCAAAAACTACAAATATTTTCTTTCAATAAAAATGAAAACTATGGCAAAATAATAAAATGGGGAAAAATAAAAAATATATGATACAATTAAAAATACACTAATATTAATATATATTTTTTTTCCAACTTAAAAAAAAAAAAAAAAAAAAAGTTTTTAGAAAGTCTTTAAGGATTTCCAAATTTCTTCAAGTCTTTACCTCAGACGTTAGCTTTTTCCAAAGTAACCACAACTTGACATGTCCCTTATCCAGGAGCGGTGCAGAGAAATTTCAGACTCTTTCCATGACAAAGCAACGTCCCCCTGGCCCCCTGCAGGAGGCCTAAACTGACACTTAGATGTAGCTGTAAAGTTATCAAAATCCACCATTTTTGGACACACAGTGAATTAAGGCGCCTTTCAAGTTCTCTGGTAATATTTGATAGTAAGTAAGTCTATAAATCCATTTCCTTTCTCATTTATCTCCGCTTATGTGCCCGTGGTTACTGTATTGACCGCTGCTGTTATCGTTCACTCTTGCCTCTTCCCACTTGTTTGGACCGTGTTGAGAAAACGCCGTGCTCAGAAAAGTTCCAAAACGATGCCATCGAACAAAGTGTTACTGCGAAATTTTAATTGAATATCAGGACGAGATAAGCTTCTTAAACTCGCACATATTACTTGCCGCGGTGAGCAAACGAGTCATCCAGCACGCAGTGTTTAAAAAAATAAAAAAATAATACATTTAAATTGCTATTCTGATCAGCAGGTGGTGTAGGCAAAAAAAATGAAATTAAAAAAAGCAACCCGTCAATCACCGAACTAGTGAAATGCACTTAAAAAGCATTAACAGTCTAAATTAATATGCGTCGCCGTTGCTCTGTGATGGAAGTGTTTTTGTTCCTGTAGGCTGCACAATCATTAACAATAATAACCGTTTTTGTGCCGTAGCATGCCTTTTAATTTAGTTTCCCGCGGCTTTATTTGTTCAGTGAGGGGAAAAGAAAAAAAAAAAAGAAAAAAAAAACTGACTTCTTGACAGTAAATTCTGTTCCCCGTGGCGTTCTGTTACAGTAACGTGACGCACTTCTCCGACGTCGATTGGAGATTGAATTGTTCCGCGCGCTTTGGGTACGATTTGTATGCGAGATCGGTCCGCGCCGCCGTGATCGAATTTCATTTAAAAGTCGGGGTAATGGAAGTCGCTTGTTATTATGATTTTGGTGATGCTTTGGTGAATTAGTATTTTTTTTTGCCGTGTTTTTTGGAGCTTGATCGTTCCAATTGGCTTATCCCGCTCTGAAAACGACTTGGTCCAAAGCTTTAATTAGTTAGGACAGGCATGCTCCGTAAATGTTTCAAAATGCGGCCCTCTGTGAAAAAGTTTGGACAAAAACTAAACTGCTCTTTTCAAAAACAATTCTGCAAGATGTTTTTTTTTTTTTTACATTGTGTTTGTATTATAAGCCTTGATAATTACTGAAAAAGGAGCAACAATTTGACAACTTAATGGAGTAGAAAATTTTTCGCTAAATGTCAAAAAATATCTAGTGTAAAATAATAATACGAAATAATAAAATAATAATAATATATAAGCGTGATAAAATGCATTTTATTTGGCAAAATATTTAAAATTATATAGAAATGACTGTGGTCGTGTTCTGTTCTGTGTTTATTATAAAAAAAATAAATGAAATTCATCTTTACTTCAGGCCTTTTTTATTTACCTACACATCTTTCTATAAAAAAATAAATAAATGCATATGCAACCTTGAACGAGCGTGAAGGGCACTGGCTCATGAACTCCCGCTGCCTGATCCTGGTCATATAGAAAATAATTTAAATGGAAAAACCATTCGCGTTTACAAAGACGCTCTAAGCCTTTACTCAAAGCTTTTTTTTTTTAAACCTACCATATCTCTCTCATACCACCTGCACATGCTATTTGAATTTGTCATCTTTTATTGTTTATATTTTCTGTCTTCTATTCTCAGTTCGACATGAATAACAAACATTTTACAAACACAACTGCAACAATTACGCTAATCTGCAAATCGTGACTTGTCGACCATTAAAAATATTCTATTATCTGGACTATTCAGACCCTAAAACGCAAACAAAAAGAACATTTATAACAAAGAAAGCTGTATTATTAAATCAAAATGTCAAAAAAGAATAAAATATTTCCAATTTTCATTAACAATACACTTTATTCATGAATATTCAACCTGTTTTTTTGTTTTTTTTAAAAATGAAAATGTATTTGAAAAGTCTCAGAAAACTGAAAATTAGCTGCTATAAATACCTCCTTTACTCAAACTGCTTACCATCTTTTCACACTGCACTTTAAGGCTTACAAATCCACCAAACCCATTGCACATTTTACACATACAGTAGACTTTTCCTCACCATTATGTAATCGTAAGTCTGTTGTTTTTATGGGCTTTTGATCTCGGCTTACGCTGATCCGTATTGTGTTCCCGTTTTTCGCTTGAAGCTTTGCCATTACACTCCACACATAACGGGATTAATAAAAGTATTTAATATCATGTTCTTGCGGCTAAGACGCTTTAGTATGCAAACCAGATGCGTCATTAAAACTCTTAAATCGCACTTTGAGGTAGTTTATTGCGATTCTAATTTGTTTCTAATGCCGATTAAACATTTTATTACACAGCAGGTTTTGCATTTATGGGCAATTTGTGAAATATAGAGTTGGAACAATGGCGTAAAGGGGGTTTAAAAGAACAAACTCCTAGCGCGTCGGACACAATGCCGTCCAAACCGCCGCGTTTATCGATCATCCTTTCCAATCAGGATTATGCCACGGCTTGGACGCGGACGCTACAGCTTTAAGACGCCAATCAGCCAATCAGTTGACTATTTTAGCCGGCCTCCATTACTCACCTCAGCATCTATAGAGCTGGTTGGGAAACCTGCTACGCTGTTATGAATCGGCTGACCTTTTCTGACCTCTTCGTAAACAATGTGGACACGTATTGATTATGACGCCGCTGTCTAAAGGGGTGAACATTCCGGGGGGAATAATAAAAGAAGCCGTGTACGACGGCAAAACACAGATCTCAACCGTGCAACTCGAACGGCCGCGCTTAGCATGTCGCGAATGCAGCGGTTATCGTTATCCTCATATCCTTTCATTAAGCTTAAAACCTGCTAAATCTGCGGTTTATATCTTTACAAACGACAAATAAATACTCTGAAATGTATGGGATTCATTTTTCAAAGTTTTTTTTTTTTTCCCACAATTACCTGCTTGATTGGTGTGAAACTATGATTTAGATGTACAACAGGTAAAAATACACTCACTAAACAACAAAAATCATAAAAACATGTCATGGGCACTTTAAAACGTGTATATCTGCTCAAATCATACATTACTTTATATCTGTATACATTCCTCATCAGGATTTGTGTCAGCACTCCATGGGGAAATAAACTAAAGACCACCAGAGTGAGAAAGGGGACTTTACGTTTGCGGAGACACCAGTTCAAACAAAACCATGTACGGTACTTTCTTACTGTACATTTTTCATAAAGTAAAATCTGTTTTGCCCCAGTGCAGATCTATTGTTGAAGCAGGATCAGAATCAGACTGCTGTGTACTGTCTGCAAATCATGATAAAGGGTTTTATTCTCCGCAAAGAACGTAGTGTGCTGTTAGCATGCTAATGTTTGTTAGCATGTTAGCTTTCCGTGACGGTAAACTCTGCTCTGGCCTCTTAAGGTTGTTAAAAGCGCTTTTAAACCCATCAAAGTGATTATATATATATATATTCAGTTCAATTGCTCAGAATGCAGTAGTAGTAGTGAGCAATACATTTGGACTGTTAAAAATGTATTCATTATTTTTCACGTTTTAAGATTGTAAAAATCAGGTAAAGCATCTTGTAATTACAGACAATATACCTATACCAATAACATATACCTTTTAATAGACTTAATTGTTATTCTCAGTTAAAAAATAAACAAAAATCAATTAAAAGCCATACAAATGGAAAGCCCTAAACCCATACTTTTTCTTTTATAACCTTCTTGAAGCCAAAAATCCATTTACATGTCCTTCCAACATAGCAGAACACACACAATGCCTCCCAGATCGCTGTCAAGGGATTTAATAAAAATATGATAATCTCTTGGCCTTGAGCCCTGGGTTTACCTGCCTCCTGGGAACTGACTTTGTACCTTATCTGCGCTGCCCTTCATTCCAAATAACCACACACATTCTCCATCTTAGGCCTATGTAAATTCAATATTTGTTGTTATAGACGGCCTTGGATTGGGTTTCTTTCACACAGGCTTATTCCTTTTTGAACAAGTCTCAGGAAAGTGGAAAGCAAAGAGAACTACTTGGTGCAAATGGCCTTTTTAAGTCAATGTTTACGCATTTTAGCCAAATCATGCATATTTATTAGCTGTTTATTTATCATTATGTAAATGCAGAAATTAAAACCTATGGTAAAAGCGTGTAATATCAACCAAAAAAAGAAAAGTGTCGGAGTGTGGTAATTATTACATTTTTGGTCATTTTCTGTAGATCTGGCAAATCAAACAGTCCGAAGTTACAGGTCAGATCTGTGGTGTGGCGAGTCCACTCACAGTAAGAATGCATGGCAATAAAAACCCGGACATATGAATGAATACAAGATATATCAGGTCAATGCTTTCTAGGCAGCTTTAGGCCAAGCAATGCAGACAACCTCTCCAGAAATGCGCAGACACCGGACCCTCTACCAGAAATGCGCAGGCACCTTTTCTCTACCAGAAATGTGCAGACACCGGACCCTCTACCAGAAATGCGCAGACACGACCTCAACCAGAATGCGCAGACACCGGACCCTCTACCAGAAATGCGCACACACCTTTTTTTCTACCAGAAATGCGCAGACACCGGACCCTCTAACAGAAATGCGCAGACAGAAACCAGACCCTCTACCAGAAATGTGCAGACACCGACCCTCTACCAAAAATGTGCAGACACCGGACCCTCTACCAGAAATGCGCAGACACTGGACCCTCTACCAGAAATGCGCAGGCACCTTTTTCTCTACCAGAAATGTGCAGACACCGGACCTCTACCAGAAATGCGCAGACACGGGACCCTCAACCAGAAATGCGCAGACACCGGACCCTCTACCAGAAATGCGCACACACCTTTTTTTCTACCAGAAATGCGCAGACACCGGACCCTCTAACAGAATGCGCAGAACACCGGACACCGGCAAATGGGCAGGCACCTTTTTCTCTACCAGAAATGTGCAGACACCGGACCCTCTACCAGAAATGCGCAGACACTGGACCCTTTATCAGAAATGCGCAGACACCTTTTTCTCTACCAGAAATGCGCAGGCATCGGACCCTCTACCACAGCTGGTTGGAATAGGCGCACAGATGCTATAACAGCTTTACCGAGTCACAAACTATTAGTTCAGTTGGACAAGGTCTTGCAAACAGAGTAAATTGAATCCCCCAGACAATTATCTTAAGAGTTCCATGTAATAATGTATTGATTTCTTTGCATTTGCCAAGTGCTTTCCTAATTACCGTTCGCATGTGGTTCTAATTGAATGGTTTCTAGTTGCCGCCTGTGTCAAATCTCCTTGGTGACCATTGACAGCTGTATTGCTGCATTGTTGATTGCTTAAGCAGCTCATTTTAATAGATAAATGAATTGTGTACACTGTCGTAATGTGGCTGAGGGAGGCTGGAGGGAAGCCATTAGGAAGCCTGAGGATGGAGCGTGCGTTACCCAGGGTTTTGCATCGTCTGTGTCTGCTGTTAAGTATTGATCAGACGTGGGTAGAGGAGCACAAAAAGAAGAAGTATTTGGTGAACGTACTTTTCTTGTACTGTTTGATTGTTTTTGATCTGATTTATGATTTAGTTATTGTAATTGGACAGGGAAAAACATGAAATGATCCTCAGATTCTGTCATTTCCACACACACACACACACACACACACACACAAATCATATCTGAAAGTAGTGATAGAAATGTAAATGTTCAAATCCATTAATGACATTCATAATAAAGCTTTAGTCTAATATAAACTACTATTGTACTGACCACTATGCTTCAAAAAAACAAACCAAAAAAACCCCCATCACAATAAAAACAAATCACAATAAAACAAAACAAAATGTTAAATAAATGCAAATTACTTGAATTTGTTTGTATTTATATTTGACTGAATCTTGTCAGCTATGTTTGCCTATGGAATATTTGTAATATGGTCATTTAAAAAAATGGACGAATTAACATTACACATAAAATATGCCTGTTTTCACTTGAAATTAGAGCAACATTTGTATTTGACTTGACATAAGACAAAGATAACCAGTCTAATTATTCTTAATCAAGCAATTTAAAGACATTGTTTAAAAGGCGCAGTATGTAGCTTTTCTGGTCGTCATGGAGACGTTGTTATTGTGTGGCATTAAATGTATGTGTGACATGAAGAGGCGACTCTACTCACAGCCAAGTACTTTTGAGTAAAAAAAAAGCACCTGTAATAACCAACTTTGGACCAAATGGGCTTTTTATTTTGAATATTTAGTTTCATTTTGTTGATGTGTATCTGTATGTTTATTTTCAATTTAGCTCTCTGGTCGTGTTCTGTGTCTGTTCTCTGTTCTGTTTTATATTAAAAAAAGAACAAAAAAAACACGTTAAAAATAAAATGTATTAAAACCAACACACACACAAAATTACCAGTAGTAGAATAATAGTGTAAAGACATGCTGCGAAACATTCAAGTAAAACATTTCCATGGAGACAAGCAGGTGACGTGCCAACACATGAGAACGTTTCTGCTTGCTTTTTGTCTTGATGGATTTAGCATTTGTTTCCCAGGCTTTTGCATTATGTTCACTGGTTAGGCATCAATTCCATTTTTTTTTTGTGTGTGTGTGCTTTTCCGCAGATTGTCGTGAGATCCTGTTGCCGTTGATGACCGAGCAGTTGAAGTTTCACCTGGAGAAACGAGAGGAGATGAAGAGAGAGGAGCTTCACGCCTGCTGCCAACTGCTCAGCGACATCCTGGAAGTGCTCTACAGGAAAGACGTGGTAAGGGATGTATGTAATGATGGCCACGTTCCCTCGTCAAAAACATACCCGGAGTTGTGTTTTGCTTCATTCGTTTCATTAATCCCGTTTACGAGGTGGTCTTCTCCGAGTCTCACGAATGTTCGAATTTTCCCCGGATTGTTTATGATTTTCTAATTTAGATTTTATTTGGTGTATTTATACTTGTTGTAAATATAAATGATAGTTTTACACCAATCGAGCAGGTATTTGTGGAGAAAATGTTGAAAAATCGGTTGAAAATGATTACAGGAAGTGACATCACAAAAAGGGATACTCTTTCCACTCAAAGTTTATGCATAAATGACACAAAATAAACAACTTTTTTGACATTCTAAATATAATTCAACAAAATAAAGTCGCTCTCATATATTTTCATTTTTCAAATAAAAGAAATTGTGACATTAGATGAGTTTTGCCCCAGTGGTTGCTGGGTAATTTCCTATTGTGATGTCATCAATTACAAACAAGAAGTGAAATTTGCTATTTTAGGATGACATTTTTATCATTTTTAGCAACATTTTGAATATATAAAACTTAACTGAATTTTAGTTCAATGAGTCATAGGCACTTTAACCTTTTTTTTGTACAATCAATAGGTAAACGCTTCGAAAAAAAAACCCCCCAAAAACTTGTGGCATGAGATGTTTTCCCATTTTTCATTATTATGATTATTGTTATGATTATTATTATGATTAAAAATGACAATGACAATAACATATATTTGTGTTAATCTGCACTTAATGACTTTGTGTTCTCATATGCTAGTCAAATTTCCCTTGGGCAATAAAGGTTTCATTCATTCAACTATATACAATCTAAAACCGATCGACTTTCTATTGTACACTGAGCGTTCCTGATGAAGCAGTGCTGGTAGTTGTCTCCCCCGATGACATTTCGCTCTGGTCGGCCTCAGTGCCTCATGCTTCTCTTGTTTAAACGGCGGGTGTCGCGCTCTAAACTCATGTCTGTGCACGCGGCTTTAGAGGAATAGAAGGGTCTTGAAACGAGAGCCGGGCGTCTGATTGGGTCGTGAGCGCTTCAATCTGCTCCTCGTGTCTGTGCGCCCCGGCCCCGGCCCCGCCCCCGGCCCCGCCCCTGGCCACTCGCACATGTCTGAGTCATGGATCTATTATAATAACTGGATAAGGCACGCCCCCTCTGTCCGCGATCCAAATTGAGTAGTGGCTGCTCCGCGGGACTGCAGCCTCAGGCACCAACCATTTCAACAGTTCGGCCTGTAAAATTACCGAAAATGCGAAATTCTTTTTAGTCTAAAAATGAAATAGAAGGAATTTCACTCTTTTACCGTTTCTAAAATCCTTAAAAATCAAATTTTTAACGTCACGGCGAACATGTACGCGCTCTGACCGCGCACGCACTCCTCGTGAACGATCATCAGAAGAGCGCGTGTCGGACGAAAACCAAACAGAAGAAGACGAGACAAACGAGACGCGTAAATGTGTTTTATGTCATTTCAAACGTTTTCACACATCATTCAATATGAAGTGTAAATGAACGATTACACAGTTCACACAAGCTAACAAAAGCTAACGTTTAGCTACACAAAAAGAAGCATTCATGAGTTCACGGCTCATGCTTTCTGCAACGAAACCATTATTTTCGCTTTACAACATGATACCTTTATATTTATAGATAGATATAACAATTCATCATTATACATTTCGTAACCAGACCATTTCAAGACCGCAGACTCCAAAAGTCTGCGCTAACTGTCCACAGTCTTTCACGCGTTCTGCTGTCGCCGTGCTCGTTCCCGACGCCAAAGCGACATGGCGATGTCGTCATAAAAGGGGAGGCACTAGACTCCCTATTCAGGAAGTAACGCGGAAGTAGGGAACTTTTTTGGAGACATGCGCCAATGAGCACACGCCATAGCCTTGAATTGGCCGCCATTTTGTCTCCCGGGAGCTTGGTCTGAGTGCATCCAGAGCTCTGTGTGGGTTTGAGCAGGGTCCATGGCTCTGCTCCTGATGCCCTCCCTCAGGCTTCCCCCCCATACCTCCCCCTTTCTTAATTTCTCTCTCGTCTCTTCTCTCTTTCTTACTGCTCAGTTTCATCTCTCGCCTTTCTCTCTCATCCGTCTTCTCACTTTCTTTCTCGTCTCTTGTTTCTCTCTCTCTCACCATTCTCTATAGTTCTATTGTCCCTCTTGGAATCTCTTTTTATATCCTTTCTTTTCCTCTTTCCTCTCATCTCTCTCTCTCTTACTGCTCAGTTTTATCCCTCTCCTCCTCTTGTCCATCCACTCTCTTTCTCTCACTCTTGCCTCTCTTGTTTCTCTCTCTCTAACCACTCTCCATCTACTCATTCCCACTCTCCCTTTCTCACTCTTGTTTCTCTATAGTTCTACTGTCTCTTTGAATCGCTCTCTCTCCCTTCTCTTCCCCTCTCTCTTCTTTTCCTCTTTCCGCTCATCTTTCTCTCACTTACCTCTCAGTTTTACCCATCTCCTCTTGTCCATCTACTCACTCTCTCTCATCCCTCTCTGTATTTCTATTATCCCTCTTCTCTTCTCCTTCCTCTCTACTTCCCTTCTCTCACTCTCACGTTCCGACCTCTCTCTCCTTCCTCGTCTCTCACTCTCTTCTCTCCTCAAACCACTTTTTCTGACCATCCTTTCTGTCCTCTCTCCTTCCCCACTCTTTTCCCCATTATTTTGTTTCCTACCTTTCTCCTACCCTATCTCTCTCTCTTCTCTGATCGATCCCCTCTTCCTGTCAGGCGTTGTCCAGTCTTTGATACCGCTATGCTAGTAACACGCCTTGTCACTCTTACACTTATTGTCTATTTTAAAACGATGCTATTCCTATTTGTTTTTATTATTATTATTATTATTGGTAATTA
Source organism: Chaenogobius annularis (assembly GCA_015082035.1). Taxonomy (NCBI): domain Eukaryota; kingdom Metazoa; phylum Chordata; class Actinopteri; order Gobiiformes; family Gobiidae; genus Chaenogobius; species Chaenogobius annularis. The sequence continues at coordinate 259,693 of BJKM01000037.1, forward strand.
TTCTGACTGAAATGATCCAATCCAGATTTATTTTTCAATCCAAATGCATGGTCCACATTAGGGATTGGCTTCACAAACTTGTCACGTTCATCTCGTGGCGTAAAGTCTGTTCAAGTGACGGCGATCGCGTCGTCAGGAGTTGAATAATGAAGCTGTCGCGCGTGAAAGAAGAATTTCCCCTTTTGTCTATTTATGCTGACAAGAGAAGACGTTTGAACTTCGCCACTCAGGCCCACCAAACCATGAACCAGGACACAGCTGCTCTCATGTACGATGTAACGTTACTTCAGAATGACATTACTCAAGTCCAAGAAAGCCATCATCTAGATCGTATCGCTTGGATTTTTGCACTGATTTAACATGCCTTTCAAATAACTCCTCGGAGATAAATCAGGTTTGCTATGTTTTTTTTTTTAGTTCCAAAACCAGAATACGTGAAGGAACGCCACCTTGACACTCGCCGAGTCAACAGCAATATTCAAATTCCAATCAAAAGAGTCTGTACAAAACCACTATAGAACTCGTCTTTGTTTACTCCACGTACTTTCTTCGATATACCTCACATCAGCCTCTCTAGTACGAGCTCGTCTTTTCAATCTCAAGCCCCCCGGTGGATTCTCTGCAGACTTGCGTCACACACACTGGTTGCGTTTGAAGGCAGTGTCTGAAGCCCCCCCCCTCTCCCCCCCTTTACACATCGCTCTCCTCTGGGTGATGCCGTACGCGCGCTCCCTCACTCTCCCTCGTACTGCTGCTTCACGGGGCTAAAATTATTAAAAAGTTGGATGCGTGGCTGCCGCAGAGAGGCTCGGTGTCGCTCCGAGGAATCCCACCACAAACGCACAGAGACTCGGGAGATTCAAACTGGCTAATGATACTGCACTGTATGACGGCGGCTATGGTCCGCGCACCGGTTGAAAACGGTTCACACGGCTCGCTTTAATAGCTCTTTGGAGGGAATGACGGGAAAAATATGTGGAAATCAGAAAAATTTTTACTGATTGTACCCCATTTTTGTCTTGCCCCCCAGTACAGATATGTTGTAAAAGCAGCTCTTTGGGTCAAACGGAGACCACTGTGCGCTGTCTGCATCTAAGTTTTAAAGTGTTTTTCTCGACCGCAAACCAGAAGTTGTTGCCGTTAGACACCAAAAGGCTGCTGTCGTCAACTCGCGGTTGTGAAACGTGCTTATAAACTCATCGGCGTGAATAATAAGAGGTTTTTCGGTTTATCGATAATCGTGATTATTCAGGTCACAATATAATCGTAAAAGAACCCAAAAATAATAATCGTGATAATTTTAGAAGCAACATTTATTATTTTAAGTTCAAGCTGTAGTCCAAAAAATAGATTGAAATATAAATAACTTTTTTATCTGGCTTTTTGTCAAATTTAACTTTATTAATATACACAGACTTGAAGAACAGTAACATATCAGAAATGAAGGAAAATTCTAAATGTCACTGTTGTTTGGTCACAGTATCAATAATCGTGAATAATTGTAAGTATGAATTGCTCCCAAAAAATTATAATTAAAAAGCATTTTCACATTTTTAAGACTATAATGTGGATATGGGTTGGATGCTATTGAAAATATCTGCTCCTCTTTGGAATAAAAGTATTAATTATATTTGTCCTAAGACTGGGTGACTGTAAAATAGGGATGTCACAATATACAATTTTCGTGTTACGATTATTGTGAGGAAAAAACAATTTATTTGAACGATTATTAACGATTATTGAGACTGTGAACTCTTTAATTTTCTTTCATTCCCGTGGTCTGACATGTTACTGTTCTTCAAGTAACTGAACTTTTCTGAAAGACAAAACAAAGTAAAAAAAAAAAAAAAGACAAAAACGGCCATTTAGGTCTATATTTTTGGACTTTAAAATTGAAATAAAAATACGTAATTTTTGCTTCTAAAAATTGCCACGATTATTGTTTTTTTGGTTCTTACGATTATATTGCGACCTGAATTATCACGATTATCGATTAATCTGGTAATCTTGACATACCTACTGCAGAAATGTGAACTTATACTCTCGTTTGGAACATTACTTTTTGGATGGACGACATATTGCTGTGTGAATCTTTAGAATGTGTCCGATCTGAACTAAATCTCTTATTGTGTGCATTATTCAATCACAAATCCATGGCATTCAACCCGTTTTCCACCAATCGTGTTATCCAGTCCGACCGTTTACTTCGAAATGAAATCAATCTTTACAGGAATATCAACAGTTTTTTTGTTGTTTTTTCCCCGTACTTGTTTTGCAGGGTCCAACTCAGTGGCACATGCAGATCATCATGGAGAAACTTCTGAGGACCGTGAACCAGACCGTCATCTCCATGGGCCACGACTCACCGTTTATCGTGAGTACACTATTAATTTTGTACTTCTTTTCCCCCCCCCCCGCCTCTGTGTTCTGTGGTATATCGGCTGTTCTGTTGATGCTACCAGAACTTTCAATCTCGACTGTATTTCTGCCGTTTTGTGTTTGCTAATGGCGCACTAGCTTTGGCAACACACCACTTTGGGTTCGACAACTTTCTTTATTTTTCCAGTTTTATCCATCTAAACATGTAGAGAATTGCTAAAAAGAGTGTTCTCAAATTATTTCATCTAAGAATCTAAATATGATTCTCATCAGTTACATATACATAATTAGCATTCGCATATGCCAGTTTTAATGCAAGTTAATATCCTTTCCTCATAACTCCACACTAAAGTGTACAAAAGTGTTACATAAAGGTCCAAATTTTAAATAAGGTTTTAAAATTCCAACTCGCATCAGAAAGTACCACCTCTAGGGATCATAAAAATACCATAAAGTAGATAAATGGCTAAATTATACATTTTTACCATTGAAACACACAGCAAACTTATCTTGGATGTAACATAGTTAACTTCGGGGGACACGAAACTTTCAAAACAGATTTCTACCTCTGATTCTGTCAGTGCTGAGCGCTCCGCGCATGTGCGAGTGGCCGATTTGGGTCGGACAGTGCTGCAAAACGCGGAAGTAAGATGTTGGTTTTCCCCACGCAGTAAACAATGTCGTTTGGATGTAGCAACTCGTAAAAGGACACGAAAAGAGATAAAAATGCTGATGTCACGCTCCAGGCTCCAGTGAGTGGACACAACCAAAACAGTAATAAAGCTTTGTATTTTGATGACGTAGCATGGCGTTTTAGAATTACGTTTTCAAATTTAAACTGGTACTGCCTGGATGTAACTGATACTGGACACCAACTGGTTACATCCGAAACACTTCTTCTGAGGGCAATTTCAACAATACGAGGGGAAACATTTTGAAAAGCATTTGGGGCATGAATCTAGAAGTATTTCCCCTTCTTTTCATCGCAGGTGCTAGCAGGTTCCTCGTTTGGACACAATTTTTCTTTTACAAGTCGTTAAATTTGAGGTTACCATGACGTAACAAAACTCGATCAAAATTCAATTCCTATCCGGGGTGGACATCGTTTTTTTTGGGCAGTTTGTTTAATCTGCTGTTCTCATTTTGTCTTATGTATAATATACAAGGTTTGAAAAATAACAAAGACCTTGTCATTTTTGCTTTTGGAATTTTTTTAATGATGCCCTAATTAAAGACAATGGCAATTGTACACTTTAGTGTGGAGTGACCCAACTACCAGTATGTTTTTGCTGATGGCACTGTTTGGGCAGCACTTTCGGCTCACGACTTTGGAAAGTAAACTCTGGCGATAAGCAAAATTACGTGGTTTTTATGCAGCGGTTTTTATGGCGTAGATGATTTTGCTTCGAGCGCTCGGACACAATTTTACAGCCCACTTTGAAGGGAACCAATTAGTGAGCAGCCATCTTTGTTTAACTTGTGTCGCCGGGGAGAGGGGATGATGTAAGAGTTCTGGTGCCACTTAATTCAGTCATTATTTTAAATGCTTAGGAGGTGCTTGTGCTTTTCCACAAAGCAGGACTTATAATGTACGTTTTCGTCATTTACATTATCAGCATATGTTGTTTTCAATCTAAAGGCACTGCGTATGTTTAGCTGCTGTTTTCTTAAGAGTCAGATTGCTTATTTATTTTTAATTTTTTTTCAATCTGCTATGGTTAAATTTGTGTTTCTGAAGCAGGTGGAAAACACAATATCCACGTTATATTTTGCGGCAATGCAATTTAAAGTTGATCTCAAATTTGAGGATAGAATCTCTGATAAGATATTTTGACGAAGTCTCGCATGCAAGATGTTTGGAAGGTTACGTCATTGTGTCCAGGTTGAGATGGTTTGACTTTATGGGTAATTGGTTGTTTAATTGCCCTGATCAGTTTTTGTTCTTTGTTTTTTTTAAGAAATACTAGTTATGTACAATGTGGAACAGTATTATCAGATAACCCTCATAATTAAGGGTAAATTTAACAAAATATTTAAATAGTTTAATTGGCCTTTCTAATATATAGAATAAAAATAAAAAAAATTACTATATATATATTTTTTTTTAAATACTAGTTTAGCCTTCAGGTGGAAAAAAAAGCCTTGTTTATGTAAGTGTAATGTACAGTAAGTTGATGTTAAGCCTGTGATTGAAGGTCAGAAATGGTATGTTGTGGCTACCTTAATTAGCCCATTATACGGGATGAATGCTTCCTCCCTTTGGACATGTCGGAAGTGAATGCATGAGCAGAGAAAGAAAAGCACTCGGCGAAAAGCAACCATTAAGTTGGTGAAATGCAGTGGATGCTGAGGACAGATCTGAATATTTCTCTTTCCATACACGACTCACTTAGAGAGAGCCAGTAGTGTATTATTGACTTGTCTTTGTCCTCGGCGCTCCGAATAGCTCAGGTTAAAGACTTCCTCCGTGCGTCACTCTGCTGCTGCTGCCGCTTTGATCAGGTAATGCACATAAGAGGCTCGGCTACTCCGTCTGATAGGACAATATCAGTGCTCCCGGGGTCTACTTTTGTTCTATTATCCTAAGTGCATCTATTTGAGCTCCGCCATGAAGGAGCTACGGCCGTATTCCCCCCCCCCGTCTTCAGAAGTGCACCAGGACAATCATGTTCTGGGTAATGAAAGGTTATTGCTGCCAATTTGACCTCCATGTGACCTTATCAGATATAAACCTCAGGAAAACCAAGGGCCGCTATATAATGTTGTTTTTATTTTAGTGAAATGTGGGAAGGTAAATGCTAGTGCCACTAATTATGTTAAATGTGGCAATTTTAATGACCCCGACCAACCATTAAATGTACATCTTATCTGAGAAGAGGAACTCTATAATCATTAATTCATTTTAGAGACACATTTGTTTGTTTTGTATCTTGTCTTTTAATTATGGACTAGGGATGTCAAGATTATTCGCTTAATCACTATGCAATAATATAACTGCAGGAACTAAAAACTATTAATCGTGACAATTTTAGAAGCTAAATGTTGTCTTTTTAATTCACTGCGTAGTCCAAAAATGCATCTAAATGTAAATAACTTTTTTGTTTTGGTCACGTTAACGTTATTTTGTCATTTATAAAGTTGCATTTTGGAAAGACTGTTAAACAATGGGAATGAAAGATAACTAACTAAAACTCTCTCTCTTGTTTCTGAAGTAAAGAATAAAATAAGAATTGTTACCTTCTTTCTTTGTCATTATACGCGTTGTACCTGGTTAATTATGTTGTGTATTTTTAAATTGTATATCATATTAAAGCATTTAGACATCTCACCCACCCGTCATACCATGGAACATTTCAGAAAAAGGGATAACATCTCCATGGAGACCAGCAGGTAGCACACCGCCTGTACAAAAGTCACGTAATGCACCTTTAATCGATTTATCGCAAACTCATTATGAAGCGTTCATCTGGATTGCAGCCAAAAGGAGAAGGCATGCGCTGCGTTAGCTGGCGATTTGGGAATTAATTGTGAATTTTATCTGCCTTTTTTTTCTTTTCTTTTTTTTTACAAACAAATACACAATTTACTCGTCAACTCTTTGTCAGTTCACTTTGGGTCAAATATATGGTTGGAGATAGTTTTGAGAGCTTTAGCTAATTCCGTAGTCGTTTTTTCTACGAGCAATCAATGCATACGGATCGTCTTTGGTTGAGTGCTGCTCCAGGAACCTGTTCATTGATTAAATTAATTGGCTAGAACGTGCATTGATGGTTATAAAACGGTTTCGATGTGCATTATTCCGACTCCTTATCTTCTCCAACCCGTCCTCTGCCCTCCGCCCGGGCTTTTGGCAGCTCGTGACGGTGAACCCGGCCGTACTGTACTTGACTGCAGTGACATTTCCAAGTAGCTGTTTAACATTTACCGAGTGCCCCCCTAGCACCAGGGACTTGGAGGGCAGAGCACACACTGTACCTGCTCTAATGTGAGAGAGCGGAAAGCAGCTCTGTTGACACTTGGATTAAAAGGGTTCAAGTACTTGCACGAGCTTCCCAAACTTTCTCCTGACTGATGTTCCACCGTGGCTAATGCTGAGACTTGGCTTTCTGTCAGTCCAGGGGTCTCATTTATAAAACATAACGTGGAATTCTTACTAAAAAAAAAGTGCGTACTGACGGAACAGAAACGGCCTCAAGCTCACTTAAGTTTGATCTCTTTGAGCACATACTATTTTCGGCCTCATCTCTTATAGCGCCGACTCACAAAGTTCAGCGTTTTTGGACCAAACCGCTTATTTTAGGTCAAGTTGTCTTTTTGTAAATCCCAAACTTACGTACGTAGCATTTTTGTTCGTGCGCATGCTTTACAAATGAGACCCCTGATGTGTTGGGAAGAGCGTCTGACTTAAACATAGCTCAATTGTTATGTAGAGTTCATATTTGTTATCGTTTACTTTTCATTTTCACAGTTTAATTTTGTGATACAGTGATACAAACTTATTTGACTTGATCTATGCTTAAAGTTTATTCAAATTTTAAGATGCGCTATGGCACTTCTCTGCCTCCTCCTTGCCTCCATGGTGATTATTTCTTAATAATTGCTTTGTCTTCCACAGTACGGGATTAAACTAATCTGTTTTGCATTTGCTCGAGATAAGGCTAATTTCACAATCGATCGGTCGCAATTAGCAAATCACTAAGACTGCAATTTTTTGGAAAGTCCAACAAAATGTGTCTTTATTTTGTCTGAAACCTGCTCAGACTTCTAACAACGTGTTCTGAAATGCACTGACTTCTTGGATTAGCTTGTCAGTTCATATTTAATAAGACTTCTCTCGAATATTTATGCTCCTGGACATGTTTTAAAATGCGACTATTAGAATGCAAAATGCAAATCTAATCGCGATTGCAACGTTTGTCTGATTTGTTAGATATTTTGCCAAAACAGTTCAGCGCTCAAGGGCGAAAAAATCAAAAAAAAAAAAAACCTTGAAAAACTGAGTCACCGCTCTCTGCAGATCTTTGCCGGTTGGCGTCACGCAGAGTTGAGTTTAATGCCACACCGTAGAACATTCCAGGCATGAGAATAACGAACTGGTGGGCCGCCCTCCCACCGGAAAATTGCAATTTCATCTTACTGTTTACGTAAAAATGACGTTCCGACGGGCAGATCCGCCTCACGATGACTAGACTCCCGCGTAACGATGCAGATGCAGACTTACCAAACCATTATACCGCGATCAATACTGCTGCTGTGAATTTTGAACAGCCGCGAGCTGGATCTAGTTAGCGCTAAATAATGTGACTCTCCGCGCCCGCCCGGGCCTCTGTTGCTCGGCGCCTGCGGAGTTGTTCTTCAAGCGGCATCACAGAACTCCCTGAACTCCACGCCTCGTTTTTGTCGGCGGCAGCAGCAGCAGTGACGTACATGCAGATCAATGTATTAGACCTGGACACGCTCTTTTCTTCAGATCTTCCTCTCTCTCTGTGTCTTTCTTTCACTATATCTCTTTACCAATCTTTGTGCCTGCCCTTTATCTATCTATAACCCTCCTTCTGCGTTTCTCTCTCGCTCTCTACGCTCCTCTTCAGCATCGCGACCTTCTCTTCACCCGTCTTTCTTTCTGTACTCGACTAAAAGCAAACGTTGTTGGCAAAAATCTCGCAATCATTAAGATCAAAAACGTAATAGAAAACCGCATCGTTTTAAGTAAAAAAAAGATGATAAAACTGTCCATTTGTTTGCAAAACACCAGCAAAACTCAGCCATTAAGATCTTGAGCAAAAATGTAAGAAAACGGCATCATGTTAATTACAAAAGCACATAAAACTGTTTATTCAGTCCCAAAACGCCAGCAAAACTCAGCCATTAGGATATTGCACAAAAATTTAATAGAAAACGGCATCGTTCTTAAGTAAAAAAGTAGATAAACCTGTTTAGTCGCTCCCAAAACAACAGCAAAACTCCATGAATTCTCCTTTCCTCTGTGGTCTAAAGGTGTGATATGTACAGTATATATATAATCCTGAACTAATCAACGTGAGAACCACAGCTCTACTCATGCATACTCCATTTCTTCTTTTTTTTTCAACTCTACCTCCCCCTACACTTTGACGGACTCTGAATACAGAAGCGTTAGTTAGCCTTCCTCTCTTCCCTTCCCGTCCTCTCCCTCCATCTACCTTGCGCCGGACAGTGAATATAGATGAGCAGGATCACAGTGTTGGCTCGCGTCCGCGGCGACCGTTTTGTGTTGTCACCGCACAGATTTGCCTGTTGTTCGCTCAGGACGCTCATACATTTGCACTCTCGGACACTGCAGCGCGCGCGATCTGTATTCAAGTCCGGACACACACCACACACACACACACCAGAATCCATTTACATTGCATTTGTGGCTGGTGCTTTTCGGCCGCCGACGCTGGAAAGATGATGTTTATGTTCTAGAATATTTCCCCACTTTGTTTGTCCTTTGTCCCACTTAATTTGCATTTTTTTTTTTTTATATTTGCAGTGCCACTCCGGAACCATAGGCGTGCGTTAGGTATGAAGCGATAAATAAACTTGTGAGTAGTTCTGGTTCACAAGGTATGGTAGAAAAAGGTTTCAAAGGTCATCATCTGGATATTTTTTTTTTTTTTTTAAATGAAGACGTTTCGACTGCGATTTGTAGTTGATTTTCATTCTGAAGGTGCTGGACCATGGTTGCGACCGATCAGCAATCAGATGAATGTTGGGTCACAGCTGAACATGCGCTAATGAGATATTTTGAAAAACCATGTTCATTCATTACCTGGTCTACGATTGTGAGACAGACCCGAGAAATGCTAAAAACCACCTATTTCGTGAGGTAGAAAGTGCCGCCACTGGTCTGAGAAGCTAGGATCTGCACGGCCGTGGACAAATCCTTCCTCACAACTGTTCACAAGCACCTGAAAAGCTTTTGACGGGCTTGATTCACTTAACCAAGGTTTGAGGGTACAGTTGTACACAGAAGGTAGATTATATACCTTAACCATGAGATTACACAAACTCGGTTTACAAGGTATTTAGGAAACGCACAATCAGCACAAACTGTCCAATCCTTGAATCAGACAATCGTTATCAATAGGAAAACCAAGATGCATTGATGTATCGGCAATAACTTGCTTGTGAGCAATAGAAACTCCACCTAATGAAACGCATATTTTCATGAATAGATAGCTTAGGGCAGGAGACCCCAACTACCGGGCAGGGGCCCAAAACTGGGCCGCGGGCCATCTGCTACCGGTCCCTAGAGGCAAATGTAACCTATATATAGAGCCAATTAATCTAATAAACTGCAAATATAAGTAATACGGTATTTTTAAAGTTACTTAAGGGTTTGTACACCCCTTAAACCGTTCCCTAAAAAATATTGTGATTGTGCAGGTCCTTGTGAGGAAAAAGGTTGGGGACCACTGGGTTAGGGCATCTGGCATAAATCAATTTGCTATTCAGTTCACACCTAGAGAATGATTTCCTATAGTGACCTTGAAACGTGGAAGTCTAAAGAAGATTGAATGTTCGTTTTAAGTCCCCAAGTGTTGACCTGTGACTCACCTGCAGTTTGATTTTCTCATGAACGTTACCCGAGTTGTTTATCCCTACACTTTTTTTTTATTCTAAAGCCGATTATCTAATGAAGTGTCTTGCTTAATGACACAAAGTCGCAGGGCTCAGACTTTTGGGCCACGATTCAACTGTCAGGTGTGAGAATAACAGACTTTTGTGGAAAAGTGAGGACATATATGTTAAATGTAAAACGTGTGAACTTATAAAATCTCCTTTGTTTGCAACTCCAAGAAACATTGCATATTCCGCTTCGGTTTAGCATTTTAGTTGGGTCCTTGAAGAATGTGTAACAAAACAGAACAGCTTTACAGATTGTTTGGTCACACCTCATTGAATCTTCAGCTCGCCCAATAATAAATCTATAGGGATTTTAAAATGCAGAACACTTAAATTTCGCTCAAAAGTTTTCCCCCTCCAAAGCGTGATACATGTATTTACCTGTATTGTGACTTCCACAGCGCAAGTTTTGTATATTGTTTAGGCAAATGCATCTCTATAATAATATTGTTTCTGTTTAATTCTGAGTTTGTATTATGGCCTTTCCCTTTACTTGGTCACGCTTAAAAAAATTTAAATAAATACTTGGCATAACATTTTAGTAACAACGGAAGATGGCTGCAAAAGGGTTCTAAAAAGCCATATCTATCTTTGAATGATTTTATTTGGTGATAAATCCCTGGTGGCGTCACCCATAGACATTCGTAAACGTCTCCGTCTCGATCAATTTGCCAGCCGATGCTTCCCGGACTTCCATCAAATCAAACGCTCCTTCACTGACGAATGACCAATCTCCATATTTAAGTAGATAAAACGTTGTATTTAGATTTATGTCATCTATCTGGAGGATGCTCAGTGGTCACTTATAAGAAACAAACAAGAAATCTCAACTTAAAGTCCTTTTAGATCAGATTTTACAAGCTAATTATTGTGTAAAATAAAAGCCCAAAAGGTTTAAACCAGGGGTCACCAACGCTGTGCCCGCGGGCGCACATGCGCCCTGAGCGACCCTTGATGGCGTCCGCGAGGCATGCACCAAAAATAGCACTACTCATATTTCAACACATACATATATAGAGCTGCAACGATTACTCGAATAAATCGAATAATTCGATTACAAAAAAGCTTCGATTATTATTATATTGCTTCGATGATTCGTTTAATTTACATATTTAATCAAAAACATTACGTGAATCTGTGGCGCACGGAACGACTTGTGGCGCTTTTGTTTCACACGGAGCTTGTTCCGCTCTGACGAAGGCGCAACAGGAAGAGAGCGGCGCGTTTTAAACTCACTGTGCGACTGGGAAGAGTTTTGATGAAAGAGCCATGGATCTATTATAAGAATCCCGAGCTGCGACTCTAAACACCGTATCTAGCTCCGCCACCCCAGCCCCGCGCCATCGACACGCCACCGCGGACCCCCGCGCTCCCCACTCAACAACTCTGCTTTCCAGTCACAGTCGTACTTTTAAACAGCCAATGCACATGGAAACAGCACGGAGGACCGGTTATGTTAGAATAATCTGTTGTGAAACAGAAAGTCCGAGATGCGGAGGCCAAAGTGACAGGCACACGAGCCAAAATGGCCAAAACGCAAAATGCTCAAAACGCCAGGACCACCGGTCCCACCCAACATAACGTTTAACAAATGTCATAGATTGTAAACAGTTACTGTAGCTCTGTCACATCACGTAAAATAAGACAAGTTAATTAAGTCCTTTATATATTTTCTTTCTATACAAACAAGAACAGTTTGGACTGAAGTGAAATGTTGCTGTTTTGGGGACAAATTCATATGAAATTAAGAATAAAATCTGTTATTTTAAGCAGAAATTCCTTATTTTGTATTTGTTTATTACTATGAGCTATAACGTTTATCTAAAAAATTAACTTGTTTCGGTAAAAAGTGTTGTTTCCTTGACTTAAAAATGTTAGAAGTGATGATTTGCATTACAAAAACAGCAGGTGTTTCCCCTGACTTTCAAATGTTTGAGCAAATAAACATAAATAAGTATTTCATGTTTAAACATGTTTTTTCTGATTATTATTGCTATGTAAATTACTGGTAATTGTGGATAATTATTATTGATATGTGAGCAGTCATTTCACAACTACTACTATTTAAATATCATTATTATAACGTTAGTTATACATGCAGTTTTGTTATTTAGGAAGTTTGTGGCAAACGGGTTCTGTGCCCTCCATACTAGTCGGGCCCATGAAGTAGCCCTCAGCCTCAAAAAGGTTGGTGACCCTGGTTTAAACACTCTTAACGAGGCTTTGACCTCACTCAAATGTGGTCAGTAGGTTTGTACCAGTTGACACCCACTTGATTGTTCATAACGTGCGTGTTTGGGCGGCTAATGCTAACGGCTATAGGGAAAAACAATGAGACTAGCTCCACAGTCCTTTAGATCATACCGCATTATCACTTTGCAAAGTTGTTGATAGCGTGCGCATCGATCGCCGCGTCCACTCATTTATATGTCTATGGCGTCACCTGCTTGTCTCCGTGGAGATAGAAACGTTTAATGTCATATTGTGAAAGCAATTTATCATCATCTTCAAGTTTCACTGAGGGCACTTTTATTAAACAAATGAACATATTTTTAAATGCGCAATTTTCTTAATTTAATTCAGTCAGCCGTGTAGATTTAGGCTTATATTAATCGATTAAACATTAGTAAGGTGTATAAACTGTACTATGGGTCCGTTTGTAAGTTAGTCGATTCAAGTATTTGCATCCATACCTTGTATATCTGATAGCGTGTCTTTGTAGTAGTGGTAATTTGGACTGCAGTGTTTCGGCCGTTGACTGCAGTGAGGAGAGCTGCGGGGAATGTAAGTCTCTGATATTGATTGACAGTATGAGGCTGTGTTGAAGGCGCATAGGCACAAACTGACCAAATGCATCAAATATAAAGTACACTATTTGTTATTATTATTCATAACACGGGAAGTTTATCTAAGCCCCTTTATCGCGCGCTTTTTATCTGCCTTTTTCAACAAATCTTCCTCTCGGTGTCAGTTTCCCTCTCTTCTCTCGCTCCTCTGCAGTGCTCTTGGGGAGAAAAGCAGCATAGTGAGATATGGCACTGCATCGTAATACCCCAAATGTGCATTTATCAGTCCGACAGATTCCTCCTTTTGTGTCGAGTCAAAGCCAACTTTGACTGAGCATTTCTTTGTGTAGACCGAACCTCATGACAATTCAGCCATGCCGGCTCGAGCTGGCGCGTGTCACCTTCAGATGTTCAAAAGAATACGAATGCACGAGCTGTAAATGCCACACTACTGGAAGACAGATAGAATTTGGTTGAAGGAATGAAGCTCAGGAACATGGTTTAGGCTCAGGAACATGGTTAGGCTCAGGAACATGGTTAGGCTCAGGAACACGGTTAGCCGCAGGAAAACGGTTAGGCTCAGGAACATGGTTAGGCTCAGGAACATGGTTAGGCTCAGGAACATGGTTAGCTCAAGGAACATGGTTAGCCTCAGGAACATGGTTAGGCTCTGGAACTGGTAGGCTCTGGACATGGTTAGGCTAGGAACATGGTTAGGCTCAGGAACATGGTTAGGCTCAGGAACATGGTTAGCTCAGGAAACATGGTTAGGCTCAGGAACATGGTTGGGCTCAGGAACATGGGTTTAGGCTCAGGAACATGGTTGGGCTCAGGAACATGGTTGGGCTCAGGAACATGGTTAGGCTCAGGAACATGGTTAGGCTCAGGACATGGTTAGCTGCTCAGGAATGGTTAGCTAGGAACATGGTTAGCTCTAGGAACATGGTTAGCCTCAGGACCATGGTTAGCCTCAGGAAATGTTAGGCTCAGGTACTCATCACGGTTAGGCTCAGGTACACGGTTAGGCTCAGGAACACGGTTAGGTCAGGAACGACGGTTAGGCTCAGGAACACGGTTAGGCTCAGGAACATGGTTACGGTTTAGGCTCTGTTAAGTTTTGGAAAAGGGGTTGATGTAATCCTCATTCGTCCATGGTGAAAAGGTTTCAAAGGTTGTCTTCTGGACACTGTTTTGAAACCTTTTTTCAAAAAAGAATGATACTTTGATACAACCTCCCCTCAGTCTACAATAGCCTCATAGGACCTTGTCAGAAAACAAACTAGTCAAATGCTAATGAGGTACTTGACAGCTCTGAGGCGGAGGTAGGCAGACCTCAATAAGCCTTAGCAACCCAAGCTGTAAAGGTGAAAATGTCATGCTTCTACAGAAGGACAGGGCCAGTTTCAGTTATAACTCCTCCCCTTGAGCAGGACCAATTTCAGAGGACTGAACTGTCCAGCTCTAACCATTTCCTTCAGATTGGAAACGACTTTCAGATTGAATTTGAAACCACTTTATTTATAAACCGTATCACCTTTTTAAGAAAATAAGTACGGACATTATTTAGTTATAAGTTGTAATAAGTTTAGTTGTAATATGAGCATATATGGCTACTTACGTGCTGTGTCTTTATATTATATGTTGTAAATATGCAACAATAACTCGCATATTGGTCACATGGGTCTAAGTGCAATAAAAAAGAAGGAAAAAAGAAAAGGGAGGTAGGAAGAGTTTTTGTAGTAGTAGGTTGTACCAGTAATAGTACCAGTCGACGTAGTAGTAGTAGTACAAGTAGTTCTACGTGAATTTAGTTGTAATAAGGTGTATTTGGTAATTACTAGTGATTAGGCTTAATAGAAAGCCTTTGAAATCGCATTTTGAATGGTTGGAATTGGCAATATCATATCCTCTGCAGAGAACTAAATGTCCTTGTGTCAATGGGGTTTTCAAGTGTTTTATTCAATTACATCGTGACCTTTATCCGTAATTCGCAGATTATTGACATACCGTTGTTTCATTTGGGCCAAATCATTGAAAAGTTGCGTCGCGTCAGCTGCCGGAGTTCAAACACGCAGCGGCAAGGCACTCGGTCAGACCCTCGTGAGACACGAGCGGATCCCTCTGGGCCGCGTTTGCCCGCGCCAACACCGCTTTTGCCTTGTCCTGCGGCTCCCTTTTCTATTTTAAGCCATGCAATTCACAACACTCTTCGCCGCGCGCGCTCTTCACAAAAGGAGTAGGGCCAACATTTATTTCAAAAGCAGGTTTCATGAAAGACGCTTCAGTTTTGATTCCCCCCCCATCGTGTATTCCTGTCTCGTTTCTCGGGCTGCATCAAAGCCTGATTTTTAAGCAGCATTTTTAACCTTACCTCCAGGGCTTTTTTTTTTTTTTTTTTTTTTTTGGTCAGAGAACTTAGTTGTTTGCATAGAGAAATTGCTTCCTCCTGCCCCGTGTGAAGTATGAATAAAAAGAGCAAAGGTAGACCGCTGTGAACTTCATTACAAATATGAAGTCCATTCATGGTTTCTTGGTCTTGGTCATGGTGCGAAGGTCTTCTGCAGGGAAGAATTTGCATGTCCAAATGGGGCGCAGGTTGGAATTAAATTAAACTCCAATACTCTTTAATAAAATTTGTGCATTTTTACGCTTTAGAATGTAACTTTTCTGCACGGAGATGTTGTTGCGTTGTCTGGAATGTTCAATAAATGCTCAATAAGTGTATCTATGTCCATGGAAACGAGCGTGCGACTCCAACAGACCATGCAGCAAGTCAGATCTGTGGCGAGGCAAGCCAACTCACATTAAAAATGGATGTTTCTGAAGATATTTTTTTAGCCGTAAAGACATCTGTGATTAAGAGTAAACGTAAGTAATGCTGTCTTAGTTGTTTACTAGTTTAGCTGGTCAGTTTTGTTTCCAGTCAATCAAATGTTGTTATTTTATCTAGATAATAAAGATTTTTATGGGAAAGGAGGAGCCACGGAATGAGTGAGTTCAATCTTAGTTTCTTAGAACAGTATAGATAGTTGGTTTTGCATGAATTCCTGTGCACTTCTTGTCTTGTGTGTGCAGTTTGGGTCAGATGCACGGTCAGATCATAGAGATACTGAAACCTTTTTGAGAGTTTTTGCCAGTTTTATGCCACTGCGCCTTAGTTGAGCATGTCTCTGGTTGAACAAGAATTTGTTTTGTCGACTGCAGCGCTAAAATGCAAGAAAGGCAAGTTTAATACCAAGCTATGGAAATTCCCACCTGTTGGAACTATGTACTTGGGCTTAAAATCTCCTGCCATGGACACAGTGAGTGGATACTTTTGCGATGTGCTTTTGGCGGCGGGAAAAAAAGCCAAAAAATAAGTTGATCTTTGTTATTTTTTACATTTTTTTATTGTTTGGCTCTGGTCATGTTCTGTTCGTTTTTGTGTTTGTATTTTTTAGAACAAATGTTTTTAAAACATTTTTTTTTAAAAAAGAGGAAATTCCCACCAGATGTGTTATATCTCGTGTACCTTTAAGAGTTTTGTTCTTCTGTTGCTTAGTACTCTTCTTGGGTTGATAACATTTTCAAAATGAAGGCCCATCATTTTTATTTTCCTCCTCGCTTCCATTTGCTATAAAAAATGAATGCACGCGTCTTAATATAGAAAAAGAAGTACATTCACGACTGGCTTTTCAAATGTTGATAAGAAAATAAGTATATTTTATTCATTCTTTACTCCAAAGTTATTTCAAGGAGACATTTATAACCGTGGTTAGAAAGTAGATCATAAAGTCCAATAAATATGTATCCTTCGAGGCTAATCTTCAAATATTACGAAAGTCTTATTCATATTTGTCTCGATCGGGGATTTCCAAGTCAAATTGCCGAAATGTTAAAACGTATCCTGAACAGTGTCGCTTGTGCTTTGTGGCTTATTGTGGAGTAATTGCCTTTTTACCTCTCCGGGAGGTTGCGGCAAAAAAAAACCAAAACAACGTAAAATAAAACGAAACAGGAGCTGGTCCAGTCCGGTGAATAGAAATGTGTCAGTCTTTTGAATAATTACCATCGAAGAAGCTAGAAAAATATATGCAAATAGATTGAAATCGAGTTTGTCTTTGCACCTTGCTGATCTTCCAGTTTGTCCTCCTGGTGTAATTTCACAGTTGTTTTGAAGAAATTGAATTCAAAATGACTCCTAAATCCCATGTTGTTGTTTTTTTTGTTGTTGTTTTTTTAGTTTTTTAGTTTTTTTGGTAAGCGTGACATTACAAATCCTTAAAAATATCCCTTCAGAAGTCTTAGGCGTTCCACTGCACTCCGTCCGGTCCAGGAAAAAGCCACGGAGATGCCAGATAAGTAATCAAATATTGACAACGCACAGATGCACTGCAAAAATGAATATCTAGACTTGGTTCGAACGACTTGAATTTGGAGGATTCATTTCGCTTGACATGCCGCGGCCGAGTCGGGTCTAATTGCTTATCTGACGTTGAATAATAAATGTGTTTCAGGTTCTTTCTGAGTCCAAGATCTAACAAGATTTAGCTTGAGGAAATGTATAATGATACATCGGCTTGAAATAATGAGCAATGCATTGGAAGAAACTAACGACTCAAAATAAAACCCCCCCGCATCAGATCTAAACCAGGCCTGTAATAAGACTACAAGGTGCACCATGTACCTTTTATGGTGGAGGGCTTACATCACCTTCTTGTCTTCAGGGATATGTTATTGCTTTGCCTGGAATGTTCCACAGTATTGCATTAAATTTGATGCAAGATGGAAAAGTTTATTATATAGCACTATAATAACTACAGCTTAGAATATCCTTAATAAAGCATAAACTAAGACTTAATTCATAATGAACGAAGAGTTTATTAAGACTAATTCAGGCTTTAACAACTTGATTAAGGAGTTAAACCATTAACTAGTCTCTAATCCTGTATAATACTAAATAAACTATTTGTTGATATTGAATTAAGTCTTCATGTTCATGCTTTTATTAAGGCTATTAAAAGTGCAGTTATTGTAAAGTGTTACGGATAAGTTAATGCATTGCTGTGGAACATTCCAGGCGGAGCGCTAACATCTCCATGGAGACGAGCCGATGACATACCCTCCCACCAGAAAAATCCTGTGTTCGATTGAGCAAAGGCTAAATGAATTGGCACGTAACGCAAGTCGTAGCTGCAGCGTCGCTTGAGAACCATCGATCTGGGTCCATGTCATTCTCAAATAGCCCAAAACGACTGAAATTGAGATGAATCCAAGTCATTTCAGCCAATGTAGATATTCTTTTTCGCAGTGTGCATAAATCCTGTAAAGGGGCAGAGATGTTGAGGAGACGTGGTGGCGGTGGCCGTGGCGGTGTTTGTGGCGGTACAGTGGCGAGTCAGAGGAACCAAAGTCTCCAGCGGGCATGCTTCTTGGACTCGGCTTTGGACTTGCGCTTGGGGGTGGAGGAGTAGACGGCGTCCTGGGTGTAAGGCAGAGCCGGGAGGTGCGACTCCTCGGTGGGGCACAGTCGCTTCATCAACGGCTGCAGCTTGTCCTCCTGCAGCTTGAAGTCCAGCTCCACACTGTAGGAAAATGGATGAGAGAGTGGTTTTAGTGTTGTCATGGTACTTTGATTTCAGTAGTAAGGAACAGGCGTGATACTCGACACCAATTTCTTGCAGTAGAAGGTCATTTTAACTGCATTATAGTCGTTTCTATGTAATTCAGTTCTGATAAAGATTCAAGAAAATGTCAAATTTTGTCCTGTTTTTGTAACTTTAAAAAAACAAAAACTTGTTTAAAACAGTATCTAGTTTTAGTATAATTTAGTGTCTTTAGTGTGTTTTTTTCCCAACTCCACTGATTCTTGATTAAAAACATCTGTTGGCTAAAGGATGCAATTGCTGGTAAGTTGGAAAAAGCTGGAAAATAATTGTAGTTGTTTTTCTTTTAGAACTTTCCATGAGTTTCACAATTATGAAAAAGTGTGCACCATTGCTATAGAAATGAGCAATTCAAAACTAAATACTACATATTTAGCCCTTTAATACATGTCAAAATTAACATGAACATTGGCGCTAAACCCAGGACTAAATCTAGACTAGACCAGGACTAAATAAGGACTAGAACTCCGCAAAGAAAAGTCAATATGAAGACTCTAACTTGGATCAAACATGACCAAATCAGGACCAAGTGTGAACGCACCTAAAGTACTGATATTTATTTAAACTTGTTTACAGTGCGTCTTCAATGTAACAGTTACAACATTTTCTCTAGCACACGCCCAACCAGGAAGTAAAATGATAAATAGAATAAAGATTGTACTGCTTTTGACACTGTCGATCATGGGATACTTTTACAGAGACTAGATGACTGGGTGGGCATCACTGGCACTGCGCTAAACTGGTTAAAGTCCTATCTGGAAGACAGGAAGTTCTTTGTCGAAATTGGTAATGTGTCTCAGACAGATGCCCCTGACCTGTGGTGCCCAAGGGTCAATCCTGGACCCCTTTTGTTCAACCTCTACATGCTGCAATCTATGTTTCACTGACGGCAGGTGAATATGGACCAGTGGATTCACTGTCACTGCATCCGAACAGATCAGTGTGTGGATGCAAAACAACTTTCTCCAGCTGAACTCAGACAAGGCTGAAATCATCGTCTTTGGCCCACAGAACAAAGAGAAAGTGTTAGCAGTCACCTCCAGAGTCTCGCTCTAAACCAACAAATCAAGTTAGAAATCTGGGGGTAATAATGGTCTCAGATTTGAATTTTAACAACACGTCAGATCAATCACATCAGCAGCTTTTTATCATCTAAAAAACATGCAAATCAATAAGTTAGTCTAAACCAGACCTGGAGAGACTTATCCATGCTTTGTCTCTAGTAGATTAGACTACTGTAACGGCCTGCTCACTGGCCTCTCCAAACGAGCTGTAAAACAGCTGCAGTACATCCAGAACGCCGCTGCTCGGGGTCCTGACTAGAACCAGGAAGTACGATCACATTAGTCCTGTGCTCAGGTCTCTGCACTGCCCCTGTGGCTCAGAGATAGGACTTCAAAGCAGCTCTGCTTGTATACAAGTCTCTCCATGGCCTAGCACCAAAGTACAATCTCTGTTAGTGCCATATGAACCATCTCGGACTCTGAGGACCTCAGGGACCGGCTCTGCTGGTGCCAGAGTCAGGACTAAACATGGGGAATTGCGTTTCAGTTTTATGCAGCTAAATCTGGAACAGTCTTCCTGAGGATGTGAGGACAGGCCGCCTACTCTGGCAATGTTCAAATCTAAACTAAAAACTGTTTTGTTTGGCTGTGCATATGACTGAAATGCTTTTCTTTGCACTCTTGTCTTTTATGTCTTGAACTATTATTTTGTGCCATGTCTTTGTGATTTTAATGCATTTTTTCCTGTTTGTGTGAAGCACTTTGAATTGCCTTGTGTATGAATTGTGCTCTACAAATAAACTTGCCTTGCCTTGCCTATTCGAGACATTTTGGTTTAGGTTGTAGTAAACATGTCGTACGCACTTAAAGATGCGTTTAGGAAATGCATAATTGATCCATAAAGTCGTTACCGTTAAAACCGTCAATAAAGTTTTTGAAGGTCTGACAGATAAAGTATAGGTTTCTTGTCAGAGCACTTCAATTCCTTGATTCATTCCCTGGCAGACATTTTGACACGGCTCACTTTGTACTTGACATAGAAAAGAACCAGGTTGCTCCCTCGCGTTCCTTCAGGCCTCTCTTTTAATCCTGACATGTTTTGACGGCAACGTGACCCTCTAAACCAAATTAAGCATGGCCGGACCCACTTGACCCCTGCTATCCGCATCTGTCAACCGCACTGCGCTGCCCGGGCGAAGTGACCTAGTTTCCCTGCCCCTATCGCCAACCTCCTTGTTCCCTTTGCGTCAAATCCCCTAATTTAGACGGCGCGCCATTGTTGACAAAATCTCCCTTTTGAATTAATACAAAAAAGAGAATAAATTACCACATTTTCGAACAACAATTTCAGGATTTAGATGTATTTTTTTAAACACGTCATAACATTAAAAGAAATTATATTGATGGGATTTTCGCGTCTGCAGAATACTGGATTATGCTGCATGGTTGTAATCCCACGCCCGTGCACATCTGACTGCGACGTTTAAGTGAAATTCTGATTAAGTAAAGTGTGGAGTGTGGTTAATCCCCTCTGCCCTGCCTGTGTAATGGCACCAGGTTCATAAAAGGTGACAGTTATGGATTTCTATGTGTGATATCCCGAAGCCCGCGCTTATATATATCTCGTTTAGTTGGAAAGCAGCTGGTAAATCGCAAAGGCTGCAATCTAAATGACATGATGCCTTCTGCAAACAAAATTTCATTGCATGGGATTTCTGTATTAGATCAGCCGCTAAAATTACAATATTTTCTCAAACCCTCCTGAATGTTTAGAATACCATGTTTATCCCCATTTTTAATTCTATTTAATTCAAATTGTATTTATTTAATTGTATTTAGTTTATTTAGTTTTATTTTATATTATTTTATTATATCATTATATCATTATTATTTTATTATGATTCTAAAAAAAATTACGACATAGAGAGCAAACTAAAACAAAATCAAGACATCCGTATTTTTCCCCCCCCATTTTTCGAATATCAGTTATAATTTGTGTCCAGTCCTTGATTGCCGGTGCAGTTTGAGTCATCCATTTTTAGTTTCTCTCCTTATAGATATCACAAATGCATGTAAAAACTGCTTGCATTTATACATAAAGCCTGTAAAATCCACAGTAATGACTACTTTGAGAGTAGTTGAGCCCAAACTTAACAGGGCTTTACTTATATTTTTTGGAGTAAAGTTCTGTTTTGCCCCAGTACAGATATATTGTACAGAGTGGTTCGGGTCAAAATGAGTTCATTTTGGGTTGTCTACATCTAAATCTAAAGCGTTTTATTCTCCATGAACCGTGAAAAGTGCATTGTTAGCATGCTAATGTTTGTTAGCTTCACCGTCTAATTGAAAGTTGTGAAAAGCACTTATAAACTCATCACGGCAAATAATTAGCACGCTAGGAATGCAATAGGCAAGTGAGCAGTACATGTAAAGAGTTTAAAATGTTAAAAAATAGTTGCTGTTTTAGATATATATTGAACACCAAGACGTCCCCATTGTGTATACATTCTGTCTTTTTCAAAAGTCAGTCATTTGCCCTCACACCCCTGAGTCAACCACATCAAACCAGCGAAACGCGCCCAATAAAACTCGACCGCCTCGATGGTCAATCATACGGAAATCTTTCAAACGTTTATTCGGACCAAACAGACGTAAGTGTGGCAAAGCGACGGGTTTCGGAGCGTTGGAACTCAGCACTTTGCATTAGTTTGACTCGGGCTTTTGCACGGGGCCAGGAACACTGCTGCTATTAGCAATAAATCACAGCCCGGTGCTCGTTAATTACAATGATATAAACTCACTGGCGTTTTGGAGCCTGTCGACGAGGTGTGCAGCGTCGCGTGCAGTTAGCAACTTGTCTGATATTTCACCTTCACAACGCACTTTGCCAAATGGAGGGTAGATTTGTTATGGTAATGTGTATGTTATGTTAATGATATATGCACTAAATCAAGTATTAAGACAGTACACTAATCATATTTTTGGGAATATATATATATATATATATATATATATATATATATATATATATATATAAGATATATAGTACAAAAAATAATAATACTTTGCCTATACTTAGAGATGGACAGTTCAAAATTTTTTATTTGTTTTTAGCACAATCATACTGCTTGCTGGATGATATTATGCAAAAAGGTTATTTGTGTTTATTTTTAATTATTTTATTTTTTTATTTTTTAAGAATAATTAAATGCAGACAGAATCGAAAGCACAAATGAATAACCAGAGAACAAAAGTATTAACTAAACATCCAAAGAAACACATTCATGGCACATTTAAATTCCAATAGTCGGTTCAAATTTGTCCTATTGCAGATTAAGTGCTGAATGTCATTTTTATCCATTGTCTGATGACTGTCCTATGGTCACTCCAGTCCTGACGTGGCGACGTTGTGTCGTCCGTTTCTTTGCGATGCTTTTTCCTGCTGCCAAGATAGATCATTCCAAAGCCATGCCATTTTATTGTGTCCATTGACAGAGTTTTGAGGCAAAGTACGTCGTTCTGAATATCGAGTGCGACGTCTGCTAAAAACCTGTCTGCAGTTGCATTTTTAATATCTGTCCAATATTTCTGAGTTGACAGACAGTCCCAGAACACGTGATAGCCGGTTTGTATCCTAGATGCGCACAGTTTTGCGGCTTTCCTTCTTCTCTCACTTGACACGTGGAGGTTTTCCAAGAAAATGTGTGAAGGCTATTTTAGCTGCTAATGAAGAATAATCATAGTAACTATATCCAACTGTGTGCTATTAAAATGATGATATGAAAATCCTTTTTCCCCCAAATTGAAGGTATTAGTGTTCTAACTGGCCAGATGTTGGATCCTTATTATTAGAATAAAATGGATGTGTTGCAGGCAGAGTTTTTTTATAAAAAATGATCGTTGTAATATAACCAAACATATATAAAATATTGGTTATCGGTCCAAGCTTTTCCCACACGAACAGTATCGTATCGGCAAAAATGTCCATATCCGGTGCCCCACTACTTAAAACGATGCACTGCTAATGCATTGGCATCGTTTTGCGCATACTGTGCTTTCGAGATATGCCATCTCAAGCCTCATTTCCGGTTCGACTCTGCACAATTTGTCTAAAAACATGTGAAAAAGAGATCTGCCCATCTTTGAAACGCACTTAAAAGACCTTCTAATGAAATATGTACGGAGCCCGTTTATCATTACGAAACTTGCCAAACAGACCCACCATGCGTCGCTCCATTTTCCAGCTGTTTCCGCCGGAGCAAATCTGAGCGGAGTTGGCATTGTCGGTCCTTGCCCGCCACTTCCCCCGAGTAGGTCCAAAGGATCAGAACAATTGACGAAGCACTGTGGTGTTTGTCAGTCTTTAACCTCTTATTCTCTTTGCTTCACTCTGTCCGTTGTTTGCCTCCAGTTACAATCTTTTCCCGAAAAAGTTGAAAATACGACCGAAATAGGCATTGTTATGTAAGGCGTCTGCTCATCGTCACATGCAGGAGATGTGGTAATGTGGTTCCCCCTTGGTTGTTGTCATTTGAAGTTGTGATGGTTGACAATGCTGGGGGCTTGACCTTTCTTTTCATGGATGTCCTTTATTTGTCATCGTCAAAATGTTATTTAAAGAATGACCCCAATCTGTTTTCCTCTGGCCTGCACTTTTTTTTTGTGTGTCTTTTTCTTGTCTTTTTGTGTGTCTTTTCTTTCAGTTTGGAAAAAAAATTATAAAGACTGAATTAAGTAATTTTTTAAAATAAATTAAATATTTTAAATAATCTTATTTTGATCAAATTTGGATTTCATTTAATTTTATAACTCATATATATATTAAAGTGCTTATATTGTCTATTTAAAAAAAAAAAAAAAAACTTGAATTCACATATATAAAAGGTCAAGTACTTTATTTTTATTAGCACTGATGGTACAACAAAATATGCCCTGAGCAAACAGCAAATATGCACGATGCAATTTTGGGAAAACGTAACAAGTACGTTTTGGAGGTAAAGGAAATTGGAGAATTCAGAGAAAAAACCTGCACTTGCAAACTCCACGTAGATATTTCTTACCTGATTTGGGAAATTGAACCCTTAACCTTCCAGCTCTCAGTCATGACCACTGCACCACCTTTGCATTTGCAGTTATAGTCAAGTTACTCGGGAAAAAAATAGGAAATAATATAAGATAAAATAACTTGTTTACCACCCCAAGCCAACCACACAAATCAACAGTTTCTTATGATACTCCATGGCTCAAGCATTTACCCCTGAACTAGAAAACGCCTCTACTTTCAAATATCCAAGTCACATACTTCAAGCCTTGGGAAGAAAACGAAAAAAAACCGAAAAAACACTCCTACCACCCCAAACCGCATGCCCGGGCCCATCCATTTCACCACTCTCCAGGATCCTAATCCGTGTCCTTGCCACCTTCCCCATGTCTCCTCCTCGCACATTCTCACCTTGCCCTTTAAAAAAAAAAACTAAAAAAAAAACTTGTTCTTATCTTTTTCCCGCCGGTGTGAAAGTGTCCCGTCCGTCCGACCAGAGATCACTTCTGTAGCCATGGAAACCGGCGTGCCTCCACATCGGAAAACCTCATTATACCCCATGCGCGCACACACAAAAAAGAGATATCTCCCCCGGTAGAGTCGTGCGGTAGAGGGGCCGAGACTGTCGACGCCGCTCGCTCATTTCCATATGTTATAATGTAATCGGCTCTGGGGCTTTGCCAATGTTTAATTGATTTCCATAGCGCTAGCCCAATAGATTTTAAATACTCTTTCTATTGTTGACTTTCTTTTGTCGCTATTGATATGAGGATGTGTTATGATCAGTCACGACTCATTCGCAGTAAATTACATGGATTTGGAATCGTAAAATGCAATTGCACAAGATAAATAGGCTTAGGATACTAATATCTAAAGTTTTCAATTGTTTGTTGTTAGGGCTGCAACGATTAATCGAGTGAGTCTGTAACAAAAAGCTTCGATTATTATTTCATTGCCTCGACAATTTGTTTGATGTTCATATTTAATTGAAAATGGGTGAATCTGTGGCGCTTTCACACGGCGCTTGTGCCGCGCGGACCTGCGGCAGCTAAAGCGCGACGGAGGAGAGAGCGGCGTGATTTGAACTCACAAGTGTGACGGAGAAGCAGAGTTTTGTTGTGTGAAAGAGCGCTGTGTCTTGAGCTGTAACTCTGCAGTCATTTCGCAGCATTAGCATTTAGCCTCCGCGTCGTCGCCCCGTCATCGTTTCGTACTCGCGGTCCTCTGTGCTCTTTCACACAACAAAACCGCTAATGCATCCGTGGAAACAGCACAGAGAACCGCCATTATGAAACAGGAAGTCCACCATGACGGGGCGAAGACACAGAGACTGAAGTGAACGGCTCGCGGAGGCTAAGGGTAACGGCGCGCGGAGGCTAAGGGGAACGGCGCGCGGAAGCTAAGGGGAACGGCGCGCGGAGGCTAAGGGGAACGGCGCGCGGAGGCTAAGGGGAACAGCGCTCTGAGGCTAAGGGGAACGGCGCTCGGAGGCTGAGGGGAACGGCGCTCTGAGGCTAAGGGGAACGGCGCTCTGAGGCTAAGGGGAACGGTGCTCTGAGGCTAAGGGGAACGGCGCGCGGCGGCCGAGGGGAACGGCCCGCGGCGGCCGAGGGGAACGGCGCGCGGCGGCCAAGGGGAACGGCGCGCGGAGGCTAATGCTAATGCCCAGTGACTGCAGTTTTACAGTTTCTTATTTGAAGTTCTGTGACATAAAACGCGAATGAATTCATCGCTACTGTAACTGTGACCGGGATTACTGCGTTCCCTGTGCGGAGTATTTGACGTAACACTTGGGAAATAAACGGGGAATTCGTTTCAAATCCCGTATGTCATTCCGCGCCGTCCCAGCTCCAAATCTTGTTATGTTTTAGTTTTTTTTTTTTCATCCTCCCTTCTCCTCTCTCTCCTCCGCTTTACATCACTTCTCTTCTGTTATCGTCTCTCCGTCTCTCCTCTCTTTTCCATCTCGCTCTCTTTCCTTTCTTATTCTCTTCATCTCATCCTCTCTCTCTCTCTTTATCTCCCCTTCTCTCTGTCTCTCTTCTCCTTCTCCTCTGAATCGTTTTCACTCTCCTCTTTGCATCCACATTACATCACCCCTCACCTCTTTCACCTTCTCTCTCGTCATGCTTTCCCATTTGTCTCTTTCTCCTCTCTTCTTTCCCATCTCTCGCTTTTTGCTTCTCCCCTCGCTCTTCTGGCCATGATTCTCCTCTTCTCTCTCTCTCTCTCTCTCTCCTCCTCCTCTACATTTCGTCACCTCTTTTTTCCCCTCTCCTCACTCCTCTCTCACCTATACAACTCTTTTTCCTCCTTTGCTCTCTATTCTCTCTGTCTCTCACCCTCTATTTTTTTTCTGTGACTCCTCTTCTCCCTCACTAGTGCCCTCTTTCTCTCACTCCTTTTAACATTCTCTCTCTTCCTGCTCTCTTTCTCCTCTCCTCTTTCCCACATTACATCGTCTCTTCTCACTCTTTCCACTCTCCTCCTTCCCATCTCGCTCCTCTTCTCCCCCACTTTCTCTTTGCCCTTATCTTCTCTCTTGCGTGCCCCTCTCACCTGCTGTCTCCTTTTTTTTTTTTGCCCTTTTTCTTCTTTCCCCTTTTTCTCTCTCTCATCCCTCTTCTCTCTCGTATTCTCCTTCCCTTCATTTCTACTCCCCCCTTCTCTCTCTCTTTCACCCTCCTATCATTCTCTTTGCTTACTACCCTCTATTTTCTCCTCTCTCTCTCTTTCCCCCTGCTCTCTCCGCTTTCATTCTTACTCTCCTCTCGTTTCTCCCTCCCTTTCTCTTCTCTTTCCACCCACCTCTCGCTCCTTCCCCTCTCCTCTCCTCTCCCCCCTCCTACCCTCTTTCTCTTCTTCTCTCCCTCCCCCCTCTCCCTCCCCTCCTCTCCCTCCCCCCTCTCTCCTCTCTCACCACACTACATCACCTGGCAAAGTCTTTCAGTTCCCATTCGGCCTCAATGTCACGCGCCCAGTACAAAGTGTTACAGCCCCAAAGTTCAGTCCCCGCGTTTGCAGCCAGAGAACAACTTTAAAACAGAGGAGAGAGAGCGAGAGAGAGAGAGAGAGACAAAGGCAGAGAGAGAGAGAAAGGAGAGAGAGAGAGAGAGAGAAAGAGGAGAGGGAAAGACACAGATAGAGGAGGAAACGTCTGAAGCTGTTCATCATTGTTTCACCATCTGCGTCGTACCCAGAGGATAGTTGATGCAGATACGGGAGGTTAATGCCGCGCTGTGGGACATTTTCGCGGAGACAAGCGGGTGGCGCCATCAGGCAAAGTTACGGGTCAGATCTGCGCGGAGTCGGAACGCGCTCGCCGTAAGAATGCGTAAGAAAAACACTAATTGTGAATATGTTAAAGATCTATATGTTTAATGCCATACTGTGGAACATTCCAGGCAAAGGATTAGATCTCGATTAAGAGACAGAGTTATTTTGTTTAGTTTTTATTCTTGTTTAATTTTTTTTTTTTTTTTTATGAAATGTTTTATGAAATGGCAAATGTCCCTTTTTAAAATGCATGAATCGGCCCCGCCCCCCACCAGTTACACAGTGCACCTTTAATGTTCCGCAGTGCCGCAAATACCTACAAAATGGATCTGATATTGACGTTTGAAGGTGGTACGCAAAACATTTACTTTTTAACTGTTTTTCCCAGTCACAAGCGCAACAAAAATGAAAATAAAACTGCTTTTTTTCCGCAGGAGCAGCTTCTAAAATGTATCTTGATTTTTAATCCGATGCTTGGTTTTCTTTTAACATCTGCACTTTTGTTATATTTTGCTTTTAAGGCAAGTGTTTTTTTTAAAAAAGAGTGCAGCTTTACAATTGAATTTTTTTGCATTGTCGTTCATGTAATTCATATTTAAAGCCATATTTATTCTTTTTTTTAGTTTTTAAAAAAAAATTGTGATAAAATACAACTGAAACCAAAACATACAACTTATAAATACAATTTTTCTCCTTTTTTTCTTTTTTGACTTCTTTTCCCCATAAGCTTTATAGTCAGTCAACGCAATCACAACACAATCAAAGTCAAGCAGGCTCCAAAAACTGATTTCCACTTTTCGCTAAATGTTCAGCACGAGCTCTTTTTTATTTATTCATTTTTTTGGGCGATCGCCGTTGCACTTCACGCCGCATTGTTAATTGACTCCGTCCGTACTATGATGATGAATGCACTGCTCTTCTATTCCTCACTCGGAGGCAGAATAATTGCCTCTGACCCCATGAAGAGAAAAGCCAAAAGAAAACCACATAAATAATTAAATTCTTTCGGAAACGTATGATAGATTATTGCCAGACCTGCTGCGGCGTTCTGAAAGCGCAGACCACCGGCGATGTTTGTGTTCTATACCCTCCTCTCCCCCCGCCGTATCGATCTGATGCTATTGTTATGCTACGGGCCGATTCCGGAGAGGAAGAAGCCAGAACGGTGCGCGGCGAGCTCCTCAGCGCATCACGATTTATTCATCCTCACGTCCGCAGCGGTCACGTGATCAGCGTCGTCGTGAGAACAAGATTAACAAAAAACAAGACACTATTGGTCAAAGAAAGCTATATGAATTTGTAACTTTTTAATGTAGATTACTGGAAATAAATGTTAAAAAAAATATATATTGCAATGAATTTAGTTTACATATGGATTAAAAGTCAATTCATGTGTAAAAAAGACATACAATTGGATATTTACCTTATATATTCAAGTCAAAATTCTAATTAGAGGTGCAAAGTGTCAATATAACAGATTTTACAGAAAGAAAACTCATCTATTGTTTTTTTTTTACGTAAAAAAAAACATACACTATTGGTCAAGTAGCACTATTGGTTGTAGAGTACTTGAAATAAATGTAAAAAAAATATATATATTACAATGAATTTAGTTTACATGTGGATTAAAAGTAATTCCATGTGTAGAAAATACATAAAATTGGATATATACGCTTTATATTTAAGGCTAAATTCTGATTAGAGGTTCAAAATGTGAATATAACAGATATTACAGGAAGAAAACTTGCATCTATTTTGTATTTCTTTCGTAGTAAAACTGTGACTGACGAGTGTAAAAAAAAAATAATCAAATTTCACCTTTCACGCGTTTTGATTTTTAAACAGTTTTTGGTGTGATGAAAACATGATTTTGAACCAACTGCTTTTGAATGCACAATTTCCCATTTAAACCTAAAAATGGAACATTATTCAGTGACACATTTTTAGGTCTCGTTTGGATGAGAGCAACATGAACCAAAACCTTAAGATTTGAAAGTGTTTTGCCCCTCCCCTTTTACCTCAAAAAACAAAAACAAAACTCAAATATACCTTCAAAATAACTGATTAAAACTCCCAATCATACTACCTCATACTCACACCGCCGTCTCTTCCTATTTCCGCCAAAGAGATTGTTTTCAGGGAGATTTTGATAATTAGATTGACATTTAATCCTGCTGGCTGCGTGAATAAAACCCTTACAATTGAGTCTGTGTCCAATCAACACAATTTGCCAAGCTAAGTAAGACGCCGCGAGGAAGATCCGGGGTCAATTTAGTGGATTTGAAAGATCGTTATATATATTTTAGCCGAAACGACGCCGGCGGTCGTTTGCCCAAAAACAAGCCAATACAGCTTCGTCCATGCAAATAGATATAGAATAATGATAACTATTACTTCCTCTGCACGTCCAAATGTTTGCAATCTGAAATATATGACTTTGTCTCTTAATTTTGAGCATTTTTTTCTGACTTTTTTAACCTGAATGCTCCCATATTAAAATAAAGAATCACTAAATGAAAATAGGCATGACCTCAGTGGAAACTATTGCAGGTCAGTCTGTAAATTTATGAGCTTCAGAAAAATTATATATTTTTAGAATTTGTATTACCGGTATTACTATTTTTTTAATGAAAACATTTCCCTATTCTATTATTATTATTATTATTATTATTATTATTATTATTATTATTATTATTATTATTATTATTAAAATATTATTGTTGTTATTATTTTATTTTTAATTATTAAAAAAAAAAAAAATTAATAAGGTTGCACAATATATCACAATCAAATCTAAATTTCACTTTGAGTTGCCAATACTATCAAATATGTCCCATGCAAATATTCTACTATTTTATTTATATTTCAAATGTTCTCTCAAATGTTAATGCTCCTGTTAGGGATGTCATGATTATCAGGTTAATCGATAATCGTGATTATTCAGGTCACAATATAATCGTACGAACTGGAAAATTATAATCGTGACAATCTTAGAAGCTAAATAACGTATTTTTAGTTCAATGTTATCCAAAAAAATAGATCTAAATGTAAATAACGTTTTATAATCTGGCTGTTTTTGTCATATTTAACTTTATTTTGTCTTTCAGAAAGTTTCATTTCGTAAAGTCGGTAATAAACTTGAGGAACAGCAACGTTGAAAATTAAAGATTTAACTGTTTTTAGTCACAGTCTCAGTAATCGTGAATAATCGTAAGACTAACATTTGTATTTAGTGACCTCCCTGTGCTCCTGGAGTTGTCTATAATGTGAACAGCACAGAACCTACTTTTTAAACATAAACTGCCACTCTATTCGCATTTGCAATACTTGGCAATTAAATGTTTTCTCCAAAAGTGTGCAGCTGTTGCATAGTGTGAAACCCATGAATATAACACGCTCGTAACAATACACTAAATGACATGTACGCAGCTGCGTACTTTAGAATCGTATTCTAAAGTATGAAACCTCGTCTACCGTGGACCGCTCGTGGATGAATTACATCGATGTTGCTGCTTGTCAATTTAAAATGAGGATAAAAACAAGACTTTCATTAAAAAAAAAAAAAAACATGCACACAATTATTTTAAATTTCATCACAATTCAGAAAATACAGTGTAACCTGGTCCTGGACACAGTTCCATGGAAATAGAACGTTAAACCTGCCTTTTCCTAAATTAGCATTAGCATCTTTTGTCTAGCCCTGCCTTGTCTTTTTAGGTTTTTTTTTTCCCTTTCTTAATTTAATTAGAAGAAATCAGAAAAAAAAAAAAAAGATAAGTTAAACCCAAACTTCACAGAACATTCACCATGCCGACAGATACTGTATGTGTTATGCCTTACTCCTCCTGGTCAAATAACAGTCCTTTTTATGTTTTATCGGCTAAAACGTGACGTACTGAGCTAGGGCTGCAGCTATCGATTATTTTAGTAATCGAGTAATCTATCGATTCTTTTCTTCGATTAATCGAGTAATCGGTTAATTTTTTGGTACATTCAGTAAACCATTTAAAC
Organism: Chaenogobius annularis; assembly: GCA_015082035.1. Taxonomy (NCBI): domain Eukaryota; kingdom Metazoa; phylum Chordata; class Actinopteri; order Gobiiformes; family Gobiidae; genus Chaenogobius; species Chaenogobius annularis. The sequence continues at coordinate 291,485 of BJKM01000037.1, forward strand.
ACATATTAAATCATTTTTTAGATAAACGTTATAGCTCATAGTAATAAACAAATACAAAATAAGGAATTTCTGCTTAAAATAACACATTCTTTATTTCAATATAAATTTGTCCCCAAAACAGCAACATTTCACTTCAGTCCAAACTGTTCTGTTTGTATATAAAGAATATATATAAAGGACTTAATTAACTTGTCATAGACTGTAAACCAGGCATGTCCAAACTGCGGCCGCGGGGCCAAATGCGGCCCCTCAGACCAATTTTTTTTGGCCCTCCGGCTTCTTGCTAAGTTGGTCCAAACAACAAAAAGTAGTAATTTTTTTATGTAAATTTTGAAAAAATCAAGCATTTCGATGTTTATACCAACGTAATATTAATGTTCCAAGTCTTATTAAAGGTGTGGAGGCTGGCTCATCGAAACTATGTCAAATGCAAAATTTCGAATTATTAACTAAATTGTTGGGTTGTGTGTGGCCCTCTGCTCCGTATAAATTTCAAAACGCGGCCCTCGGTGAAAAAAGTTTGGACCCCCCTGCTGTAAACAGTTACAGTAGCTCTGTCACATCACTTAAAATAAGACATTTGTTAAACGTTATGTTGGGTGGGACCGGTGGTCCTGGCGTTTTTGATTAAATATGTAAATTAAACGAATCATCGAAGCAATATAATAATAATCGAAGCTTTTTTGTAATCGAATTATTCGATTTATTCGAGTAATCGTTGCAGCTCTATACTGAGCCTTTGGCCGTGTCCACACGTTGCCCCGTATCTGATAAATCGCATATATTTTTCTATGATTTGACCTGTCGTCCACACATAACCGCAAGATTATGCTCTTGAAAACGGTGCTTCTGGAAAACTCTGACCAAAGTGAAGATTTCGGAAAACTTCGGTTTTGTGTTTGAGTGTGGACATGGGTAACCGGTGTTTTAAGGTCCCAAATGTCATTATCTGCGACAATTACTGAATACACGTCACACGTGCGTCCTTGTTTACGCCAGTGGACAACGTGGATCCTTTGAGAAATGTGTTACTTTTGATTGTACAAGTTCGGCGCACAGAACGAGTGCTTTACAGTCGGCGATATTGCACTAAATAACCTAATAGATCCATGCAAATAACTCGCGAAATCTGGCGCCACGCTTCATGTTTTGTAGAAGTGATGATGAGAAAAGGCGCGCTCTCATTGGATAGATTGGGTCTAACTTTTAGGTAAACACCGTCAACTATTGGTCTGGCATGTTTATGACCGCGCTCAAGACCGCAATTATACGGGTTTGTGTGGATGGACATGTATTTAAAACGATTACCGTATTTTGCGGACTATAAGCCGCTACTTTTGTCAGATGTTTTGAGCCATGCGGCTTATTTAGAGGCTGCGGCTTTTCTGTGGTTTTTTTCTTTCACCGCTAGGGGCGAACTAA